>VYZV01016855.1:0-23172 GCA_013401275.1 Pandion haliaetus | reverse complement strand
AGTGCATGTGTCAGTCAGTGTGTGTGTATGTGTGCACGCTTTAACCTGGAATCTATACCGGTGATTAAATGGTCTTTAAATCAAAACCGATAGATAAATAAGGGAACTATTCCAAAACCAAGGGGGTTAAAAAACACTCTGCATGCACCTGCTGGAGACGCTGTGCTGCTGGCTCTACATTTCAACTCTAACCTGTATTTGATATGGTGTTGTTGCAGCTGTGGGTTGGGGTGGTTTATTTAAGTGGCTCCAAATGCTTGTCAGTGTGGCAACCAGCTGAATACATAAAACAGGCTCTCCAAACCCTTTATGGCCCAGGGTCAGAGTAAATGGAATAATAAAATCCAAATGCTTTTGTCTCATTTTCCATCACCCAAGCCTTCCGCATAAATCTACAGCTTTGCAATGACCTTCGCATTCAGTGTCGGGGATGAGGCCGCAGGTCTGAGATACATTTGGTCTTCATCTTAGGTCTTTAAAAGCTTTTTCCAATTAATTTTAACTGACTTCCATAAGGATCAAGTACAGTTTCCTCCTCCCAGCCCCCTCGCTCCACATCCCACTCCCTTTCCCTCCTGCCCGGCATCTTCTTCAACCGGTCAATTGGGGGAACACTAGAGAATAATACTATTGATCACATTATATGTGGTAGCACCAACAGCAAAGACATTTACAAAACAAGTGATTTAGCAAATAGGAAGTGAGAGATTTCTTTAAGGGGTTTTAATTTGATGTCTTCCTCACTGCTGGGTGTCTGGTTTTCTTTATTTCTCTAGTGCCACAGTATCCCTGCTCAGATGTCATCATGGGGACCCACAGTCTCCTGTACACATGCTTACAAAGGGTAGGTCACTATTAAACTAAAATATGTATGTTTGGGTTTAGTGAATCAAAAATCACCTTGTCTGGAATTAACTGCTGAGGGCTGCTCCTTCCCCCCTCCCCATCTGATCTAAATTAGATGTAAAGTCACTTCTAGGTGTTTCAGTTACAGTGAAGAGCAACCTAAACCTCTGTCAGAAAAAAGTCCTCAGGACACCTCCAAACACTCTGACTTTAAGAACCCACGGATCTCCCCTCCAAATTCCCAAACAGGATTTTAACAACCAGCTAATAAACTAGTGCTTAAAAAAATGCTCGTTCCTAGTTTTGCACTTAGCGAAGCTGGGCCAGACTTTGCGAGCTGTAGTGAGCGTTAGGGGATACATTCACAGCGCAGAGTTTCCATGTTTATTGTGGCTCCGTTGACTTCTGTAGAGCTGAAGAGATCTACATGATTGGAAGACTTGGCCCATACTGTGCAGATGCAGTCAATAAAACCAACAGTCAGGTACGTCGCTACTGGGATCTTGGGATCAATTAACCTTAGACAAAACAAGGAACAAAAATATCCATAAGACAGCTGCTTTCCTGTGGCCTGCCCAAAGGAAAACAAAAACTAACTGGGATGTCCAAAGAAAATCCATATTTCCTGAGATTGCCTGTCCAAAATTCTAAACATTTTAAATATCAAGGAATTTCTGATCATGTTGGCACAGCACTGTCTCCCTAATCAAATCATGCACTCCTACCTGATGCTTTATGAGATTTACCCATCACTAATGCGAACTTCTCTTTCAGCTCTGACAGGAACATGAACGACATTTTGAGAGACAAGACTTAATAAAATCCTTCAACCTTCACTGCATGATGATGTACAGTGAGGAGACACGCCTTCTCATAAGACCTGATTCTCTTATTAATTACAATATGAATCAGTAAGGCCTCTAACCATTGAAGTTCATGGAGTTGCACCCCTCGATGTGTTGAGAAAATGAGGCTCTTACTTGAAGTCGGCTTCCCCAATTTTTTCTTGCTCAGTGAAATCATCCGTCCAAGCAACAAAATAGGCCAGTAGCTAACAGAAGTAAGGTGGCTTGATTTTGTACGGCATCAAAGGCTGTCCTTGGAGTCCCTGGTGTCCAAGAAGCTGGAAATACCAGCTGAAGCTTTGCCTGTGAGTAGAGCATTGGTAATGGTTCTGTGATGTGGATTCTCTGGTAGATGAGTACTGACCACAAGTGATGGTCTTTCCCTCAATGGGTACATTGTTAGAGCCTCTCACCTCTGTCCAGCTGTTCTTACCAAACTTGCAGGAATTTAATAATTTGCTCTTTTACATCTGGCTGAAATTTCCTGGCAGATTCAGAATTACCAAGACAGGACAGGCAGAGGAGCAGGAATGCCCATTCAACCCTGTATGCAGAGGGAGACCAGGTGAACGTCACTCCTGTAGGAAACCAAGCTAAAAATGAGAATTGATCTATCAATATTTTTCTCCTCCAAAAATGAGAAGAAAGGAAATCATACACCTGACCATGGCAGTGAGACAAGGAAGGGCAGAATCATTCCTTCTTGGAGGCTATGGGATTAAATGCATACTGCTAAAGGTTCATTTCTGTAGCCTGAAAATGGGATCTTTATGTTAATTAAATTGAATGTGTGGATTAGAGTCACTGATTTTTCCATCCCAACTCATGTTGAGTCCATAAATGTCCAGCTTTATATTTGCTATGTATGAAAACTATCTATGGCCCTATCAAAAAGTCCTGAACAGACAGAAGGAAAGAAAGAAAGAAAGAAAGAAAGAAAGAAAGAAAGAAAGAAAGAAAGAAAGAAAGAAAGAAAGAAAGAAAGAAAGAAAGAAAGAAAGAAAGAAAGAAAAAGAAAGAAAGAAAAGAAAACTCATCCAGTTAAACAGAGAACTGTAAGCAAAAAAAGGAAGGAAAAAACAAACAAACACAGAGCAGGTGTTTAGCCACTCAATTAATTTATATGGCTTCTAGCACAGCACAGGGCATTAACACTACTCCAGCACTGCACACAGGTGGCAGGGTGCATGTTTGGGAGGCAGGCAGGCAGCAAGACATACTGTGAATTTTCTCCCTAAGCAACACGATTACAGAAACAACTGCAAATAACTTTGTGCTGATCCCCAGCGATGCATTCAGCAGTCCCTAATCTTCCAAATGTCTGCCTATGTGATGGTATGAAAACTATGGCATTCCTTCAGCCCTCACCTATGGAGACACATCTGGGCTTTTCTATTGATTCTTTATTTATGGGCTTCTGTTTGAGCACATTGAAAAGAAAGTCAAATGAAGATCACCAATACAACCCTGAGAATGCAAGAAGATATGGAAACACTGGCAAAATGTACAAACAGAAAACACACTACACATACTTCCAACTGGAGTTTTTAAAAGTACTTTTCAGGCATGCACATTTGTAAGAGAAGGAAACTGAGACACAGAGTGAAACAATTTGACCATGCCATGTAGCAGGGGCAGCAACCGAACTCAGATCTCCTGCCTCAATTCTCCACGTGAGCTTCAAAAGCCTCCATGCCTTGGTTTCACGTGTGAAACTCTAAAAGCTTAATTGAGAGGCTGCCTTTCCCCTGGAGTGGAATCAAATGAAACAAGCTAGACACTCAAGTAGGCTTACTAGTTTAATTTAAAAGCAAGGGGGACTGGTAGCAGGGAGTTCCTGGTCAGGGGTCATTTCTTGTGGAATATACTTCTCACCTTTGTGTTTCTCAGGGCTGGGCTCTGGCAAACTTAATGACATTTGGCATGTCCACCTGCTCTATCAGTTTATTCCTGAATTAGACAGCTCAGCCTAGAGTGGCTTGAGAGCTTCTTTGGGGCTTGAGATTTATTATTTTTAGGGTTTTTTTGAAAGAAATCATTGGGTTTTTACTGTTGGATTAGTAGTAATAATAGTAGCAGTAGGAGGGGGAAGACCCCATGATGAATAAGGGGAAAAAAATCAATGTAATGCATTGATGCAGTTTGCCTGGAGGAATGACGTTAATTTGGAGCATTCAGCTTTACCCCAGCATCTGCTTTGTGATTATACAAAAATAGGAATTTCACAGGATCTTGATCCAAGAGATGAAGCTGACTTCATTCCTTTTTAAGACTTAGGATTTCAGACCAAACATCTGTTTGAAACTTGAGATGAAATTCACATGATTTAGACACAAAGCCATGAGTCAATTAGATGTCCAGCATGCATGGTCAAGATCCTTGGCTCTGATCCTCTGAAAAATTAGCACCTAAGTAATTTTATACACATAAGAAGGCCCAGTACATTCAATGGGATTACTCTGGGTTATTAAGCTTTTTCCCAGGGCAGGGTTCTCCATTGGAACCAAACCACAAACCACATCAAGCTCATACAGTTCTCGTACAGACATTTTGCACTTCTGAAACCAGAATAATTTTCTCTTCAGGGCTCTACAGTCTTCACTCAGCAGTGGGGATAATTCTGATGGAGATTTCAGACTCTATCAGAAACCAACGATGGGCTGAGAGGTGCCGAATCTCCCAGCCAGCACCGCTCTTGTTTGCACCCCACCTAACCTGTTAATAAAATCTACAATAAGGGACGACACTGTTGGAGAAAACCATTTCCAAATAGAATGTTTTTTCCAAAAAAAACCCTTAAATATTGCCAATAGCTTTTCCACGGCATCAAGGGCTTTTCACATAGCAATTTCTTCCCCTGTCCCCCTTCTGATATCAAAAATAGAAGTCCCATTTGGTTTCCAGAGGATGGCCTGATCATCTCCATGAGCTATGGGGATGTTTGGAGAGGAGGACCGCCCTCTTAAGTTACAAATTCTTGTCAGACTCAGTGGGTGAGAGACCCACGTGCCCTCATCTGGTCACAGAGCACAGCACACTGGCACATTAGCTTCTGAAGCTGCCTTTTCAGTGCTGACCTTTATATTAATGCTAATAGGGTTTGGAGAAATAAAATGTAAATTTGTCTCTAAATGGATTAGTCTAGGCTGGGGGTGGGAAAGAAGGGTGCAGGAGGGGGTATTGCTTGGAGCATTTCAACTAAAATTAAAACATTTATGTTCCAACACTTAATTTCATTAGCGGCACATCGAAGTTGCCTGAATGCGTAATACATTTCTCAAGTCCACTCCGTTCTCACTCAGACTCTAAGTGTGTGTGCATGCACGCACGCACTGCCTTGCCAGAGCTCTACACTATATTTACCTAATCGACGTCCTTTTCCTCTCACAAAGCTCGCATTTTGTCATTATGGTTGTTTGTTGGTTGTCGCATCCCAGAGTCACCAGGGAAGGAAATAAACAGTCTTGCAAGCTTCAGCTCTGCCACAGGAACCGTGAAACTACAATCTGGGCCCAAAATAAACCCTTTTTTTTTTTTTGTATCTGCACAACAGTATGGGTGCCCATTTCTTCACATCAGCGGTGTGTTTACACACAAGAATTGGGTAATCAGTTTAACTGATGCTTGCAAGTGCTTTACCTAAGCAGAGACCTTAAGAAAGGTGAGTAAACAGCAGTATTCCCACTTTTTAGATTGGGAAATTGAGCCATAATTGGCAAAGTGATATTTGGTTGTGATGACTGGGAAGGAAAACTGAAGAGGGCAATATTAAACCTAAAAAGTACAGTCAAACATTTGTTAAAACATTAAACCATCCTTCTTGCTTTGCTTGAACCTCAGAGGTTGACTGTCCGCAAGCAAACATGGGAGAGTTGGGAGTTCATTTAGATCAATTGTGATAACTCCCTCTTCTGTGGGACAAGTCTGGGGCCCTCTCACATGGTGCAATTTGTTTTCCTTTTTTTACAAAATAATTATTCAGTAGAAACTGTACAGGTTTATTAAAATCAAAACATTTTCATAGGAATAGATCAGCTGTGGAAAAAAAATGTTGGTGAGAAGAAGTTATGATATCTCATTTCACCAACATCAAAACATTTCTGTTAATTTCAGTTCAATGTTTAGATTAAAATATGAATTTTCATGTTCTGTGTTTATATTTTTTTCTTAAATTGGCACCTAACTGTTATTTAATGTTTTAATATAGCACACATTTTTCAGAGCACCTTTTTTTGGCTTGGAAAATATAAAAATTTCAGCTATTCATTCTGACAGAGACTCAGGTTTTCCGAAATGTCAGCATTTCTTTGGAATAGAAACTCTGGGTCTTAGCCAGGTCTAAGTCCTTCTTATTGTAAATGAGGCCATACTCATTAGACATCCAGCCATGGCACACTTATCTTACACGAACATATATCTACAGCATCATGGCAGGGCCAATGCAGAAATCAGACTTGGCATATGGGGCTGACATAGATTCATTCCTAATGAAACACTTCTATGTAAAAGTGATTAAGCCAGCAGCATGCCAGAGAAATTACTCTAAAATCTATTGTTTTCACTGAAGATCTGATCTCTGGAGTTGTATTTAAAACCACTCATAGGATTCTATATCCTGACAGACTCCTATAGAGTGACATAAAAGCCTTTCTTTTTTTATGAAGTCCTATAGGATTTTTCCATAACTAGATAACCCCCAGGTTAAATTAATCAAATGATTCAGCACAGAAACAGGCAAAAGTCAGGCTGGGGGAGTGGGGAGGAGGAATCAGAGCAGCAGTGATTTGGGCTCCTTGTCACTGATGTTAGTAGCTGTACATTAGATATGGCTTAAAACATGGTGCAAATGTGCAGCCCAGAGGTACTGCATATACACACACAGGGTCCTGTAAGGTAAAAAAAGGGGGAAAAAAAAAGAGCAGATTGTTCAGTAGTGGAAAAGTATCTGATTGCCTAATGTAAACTGTGATTAGTGGCTCAGTGCCTGGACAGTGAGTACTTTGCAGGCCCCCAAATACAGTCCCCAAATCAGCGTGTGTACTGCCAATCTGTCAGGCAGTCCAGCTGTAACACTTTCTGGCATTGCAATGTCTTCAGCTGGTTTGTGTCAGAGCCGGCCAGTGCGGGGGGAGGTTTTCCAGAAGTTGGCTATTGAGTGTCTGTCTGCCTGGATCAAGGGTGTTGCCAGTTTAACATCCCAGCGAGGGGCCACCACATCTGGCTGCAGAGACATTGGGAAAAGGGAAAGGTGGGGGTGCCTGGCAGGGGGGCAGCTCCACAGGATTCGGAGCTGGGAGATACCCCTGACAACAGTAAAGGCCACCAGGCAAAAAACACACGACTTTTGGAGAAAGTTGAGACCACCTCATGGAGAAAGGTTTTGAAGTGCTCAGAGCACAGCCTAAAATTCACAAGTGGCTTTAAACTACCAAGTCAAACTGGGTCTCAAAGCCCTAAACATGCAGTCCTCTCACTGAGCCTTTTCCTCCCTCTTACAAATTGATATTTTATAAGCTCAAAGCCAGATGCTTCTCCAAAAACAGATTAATCTCCAGTTCATCACATCACTAGAGACAAAGCAAGGTGAGGGGCAGCAGCAGAGCCAAACATGTGCAAAGTGAACAAGACCCCCAGGTACTGCCAGGGGAGAAGGGAAGAGAGGAAACTATTTATTTATTTATTTTTATAAAGCACCAGTCTATTTGATTTGGTAGCTTCAATTTTGTCCAGCACAGGTGGGGGAAGGGACAAAATCCATACAACAACCCTGGCAGTTATGTGCCCCCTTCCCAAGCACTACATAGGTGGTTACTGCTGCACAAGCCGCAGCAATCCTAAAGGATCAAGCTGTTCCCATCCAAGGGGTGAGACAGCGATGCAACAGGCTGCAGCAGAGGAGAGGAGGGCCTAGAAAAGGATTCTTTAAGAGGATTTTGAATCAAGGGTTAATTGTTTCCAAATGACCACTGCGTGGGAGATTATTATGGGATGGGACCCATTCAGGATTGGTTTAAAGCTGCTGGTTAGGTACCTTAAAAGAGGGCTAAGCAGCAGCAGCTGTTTTACATTTAAAGTGACTGCAGTGAGTAGTGAATTACTGTGGGAGACAAATGAGCCCATGACATGATTGGACCTAGGATGGCTCTCCCAAGTGGCCACTTGTTTCATGAGAACTCCCACCCCCGGGCTCTGTATTTGAGTATCAAAGGCACAAATAGCACCAATTAATTCAGATTAGCCCAAGAGAGAGACAGCCAGGTTAGCTGCTTGTTTCTGGATGGAAGAACTCCAACTGCTGTCACCTCTCCTGTCTTCGGATGCTCCCCTGTACTCCCAGGTTCTCATCTTGTTATTCCAGACTGTTTCTCGAGGAAATCATGGAGAGCAGCAATGTTAAGTCAGAAGCCAGTAAGGCCAGCAGAGTTGTGTTGGTGTAAACTATTCTCTAGCAATAAGAGCAAGAAATGCAGCAGGGTGCTTTCTGTCCGGGAGTTAAGGGTGAGCGTGGGCCCTGACAGAGTTCATTTCAGTATATCCTGATAAGTATGCAATCAGACTCAAATTTTCTTGGGGAGCCCTCCGCCCTGCAGCATAAGAAAAACATAAGATAGAACAGAATTAAGAGTCTACAGATGGGATAAACTGTCTGGACTATGTTTTACCAGTCATGAATTTCAAACTGAAATTAAGTTTCCAACAACTTTGCAAGACATGCAGAACTTCCTTTTAAACACCTATCTTTTTTATCCTTTTTTTTTTTCCCCATATTAGCCTCAATTTGCAAGACTTAAGTAGGGATTTTGCTGCCTCCCACCAGAACCTTTTCTCTCACTACTAACATACAGCTGCAATGTGCACAGAGCTGTCTGAGCACCCACTTTGGGATTCGACATTCAGGTCGGTGACTTCCTGGTGATACCAAGAGCTTGCGTCAGCCTTCCCAGAATCGAAAGGAAGAAACAGTCCTGTGTGCTATTTACCAAACTGCATTAGTCAAAATACTGCATTTTAAAAACCCCTTAAGTTGTTATACATCATCATATAAGTCATCACAAAATAGTGAGTATGAATTCCTAAGAATTATGTTGACATGGAAATTGTCAGCAGAAGTGCTGGGAAATTTACATCTCCTCATATATCCGTGCTCGTATCCTCCATAGAAATTAACATATTATAACGCTAATATTTCAAGGTAATGTTTTCTCATGAGGATGCCATATTTTATCAGTTAATATCATCTGCGTAAAAACTATTCAATTACAGTATCAAGCAACGTGTGATTAATACTAATATCACCAATGTAATGGCAACTTCGTAAGGTGTCATCATAGCTGTTCAGGCCACTGAAAATGGCACTAGCAGAAAAAAAAATTGTTCTTTTTAATTAAAAAAAGAAAAGTTTGATGTCCATGAAAATGAATGGCCAGTGATATCTGGAGCGCAGTCCTACCCTGCCTGGAGGGTGTAAGCTGGGCCACAGATCTTAGTGGGACAACGTTTTTACTCCTCAGTCTTCATGCTGCTGTATTCAACCTTGAGCTCCAGCCTCAGATCCCTGCAACATTATTAAATGTAAGCATGGGAGGGAGTTAAGTCTTTTACCCAATCAGCAAGATTACCACTCCTGAATTTTTTTAAAAAATTGTTATTTCAGAAGTGCTGTTGAAAAGCCATTGGATGCTCATTTGTCTTTGCTTCTACCTACACCCAGAAGAGCAGCACTGCAGGTATGATGGACGTTGGGCAGAAAACTGCATTAGTACAAGGGATTTCCAAGGTGTGAGGAAACCTGAGCTAGAGCTACAGTCTTTCCTAAGAAAGGAAACACAGTATTTTTTTTAAAGAGCAATAACCCTGCTTCGTCCCTCTGGATCCTGCATACTGTGAGGGACAGGCATCCTTGAGAGGAAGAATCCTTCAGGAGCCCACAAAAGGCACAGAAATTAAGAAAATGGCAGGATGTTATCAACTGGTCACAAAGCTAAAGCATCCAGATTTGAAAATGGCTGTAACACACCATTGCAGTTAGAATAGCTCCCCTTCTCCCTTAACCTGCGGATTTGTTGCCAAAGCTGAGTGGTTCTGTAATGAGTAATTTATTCCAAATCATTTCCCCCTTCATGAATTGTCAGAAGGGGATCATGAATTTTTTTAAATGTATATGTTGTATGTACAACTGATACTGTCCAAGGGGGTTATAGAAAAGCCGTGGGACTTGTATCTCATGTGAGACAAGTTTTGAGAGCTTTCTCCCAGCCTTTTGCCCAAGGGTGAATTTCAATCTATTCAGACAGATATGCCATATCATTGTGTGAATCATTTTGGGTCTGTAGCTCATCCACATGCATATTCACAATTTCAAACTCAAGCTGTCTTGACAAGATGCTTAGGTCACATGGGCCATATCTGTTCCCAAACTGGAAATGGGTAATTTGGAATCAGCTTTCCAGCCCCCCCACCCCATCCAAAATCCTCCTCCCATAGAAAAATCTGTGGCATACTCCTGAAGTTCACTCTTCCAGCCACACTCCTGTCCATGTACCTCTAGGAGAGGATTCATGGGAAGTGCTGCAAACCTGGCCCAAGCAAATCAGTTTGAATGTTAGGATAGCACAAAAAATGGGTTTGGCAGCATTCCCCTAATTTATTTCACCAATTTAGGCAGATTTTACAAAGGCAGCTAAGCACAAAATGAAAAGGGGACTCTAACAATTCAGAATCGTAAACACATTTTGAGCAGATTGTGCAAAGCAATTCAACTAAAATTAGATTATGAAAAGTACACTAAGTAAAACTGTATTATGGAAATGTTATGAAATTAATTAATCTAAGAAGCAGCATTGCCACCAGCATGTGCTGGCCCTGTAAGCTCATGAGTGCATTTGTTCCACCCTTAGCTTTCGTTCCGGATGAAGTTAACACGAGTCAGAGATGTGACATTTCTAGGTCTGTGATCCCAGTGAATATTGTGACCTATTACAGTTTTTCATTTGATCCTTAATTTCAGTTTGGTCAGTGACACTTGCATTCACTAAGAATTGCTCTGGTGACCATAGATTGACAGCTAGTTACAATGAGTACAGCATTTGTTTAATAGGTTTAGTTACCAGTGTGGGTTGTTACTCAGCTAAGCCAATAAATAATGTATTTTCAATTAGTAGACAAATCTTAGAAGGATTTGTGCAATATGTATGTCTAAATGAAGAAACACATTATAATTATATGGTAATTTGTTAAAATGATCATTAATACTTCTGATGTTAATTATCTAATGGCAAAAAATTACAGAGGGTACAAGTAATTTGCCCTTTGTAATTGCTTATTAGGTTGCAGGATAATCATTTTGTTTTCTTTGCACAGCACTATTTATTACATTTTTCTTCTGACAGTAGCTGAAGTGTCTGTGAGGGCAAAAGTTATTGGATACTTTTCTTAAGAAATGAGACCACATTTTTGGTGGAAGTTCAACAGAGGACGTCCAACCATGATTGTTACATGCAGTCTTCACTTTAAAAAAAATTGGAAAGATCACAATACAAAGTGAAAATTATACATTTGGTTATAGACTGTATGCACGTATTTATAAAAACAGCCACTTTCAAGTAGTTACCACACATTGCAAGGAACCAAATGTAGTACACTTGTACTCCTGGTTCTGCCAGTGATTTGCTGTATGACTTTGGGTTAGGTACATGACATTATCTGTAGTTCATCACAGCTGTGTACGTGACTTCCAAAAAAGAGCTTAAGTGCCAAAAATTATTACGGATTTTATTGGCCTTCACCTCTGTTCATTTTTCCCACCCTAAGGGGGAGTAAATGATTTCTCAAATACACAGACTCTGATTTACCTCTTTCCTCATGTTAATCAAGAGTAGATTTTAAAGGCATTTTTTTCCTGAGAAACATATTCACAGAATAAGTGTTAAACTCTGTGAATAACTTATTGAGAGGCATGGAAAGAAATAGAATGTTTTGGTTTCATGTTCTTGAAACAAACTATTTCATTTTTTATTTCAGAAGGACATTTTTAGAACAAATTTAGCCAGAATTAATTGCATTTTAAAAGTTTAAAAAAAAAGAATACCTGTCAACTAAATTAAGCATTTCATGTAATGCAAGCCTTTTGTTGTTGTTGTTGTTGTTGTTTTCTCTTTTTTTTCCCCAGATTTAATTTCAGCCAGAAAACTGAAATTTCCCTTCAGGCTGACCCAACCAATTTCTTTTCCTTCTACTTTTCAAAGAGCAAACAGAAAAAAACAGAAAAAAGAAAAAGAAAAAAGAAGAAAAAAAATCAGTTAGCTTGGGTTTTTGCATATACTGGGTATTCCTTAAAACACACTGGCACTTGAAAATACATCCCCAGATGGTTTCTCACAAACCACCCAGAATCAGAGGTGAAGAGGGCAAGGCAGAACCCAAAGCATGGAGGAATCTGAAGCAGGGGGGATTTGGGGGTACAGGAAGCAAACGGGAGAGGAATTAGAGGCAATGGGGCTACTGGGAAAGAGGGGGCCCCAGAGTAAACTTCCCCTCAAGTTACTTACATATGCATATAAACCACACTGCTGATGAATCAGAGTTTTTATAGATAATCCTTGGGTGATACATAGGAAAATATGGTATTCATCAAATTCTGATCAGAAACAATTCCACTGAAGTCAATGGGATTGCACAGGCATAGAACAGATGTGAAGGAAGGAAGAGTCAGAATCGGGCCTGCTGCACATGCACAGAGGCTGTCAAACGTATGGTATTCTGAGACCAGTTTGGAAAAGGATCCCCCATTTAAACCTGGAGTTAAAGCTGACTTAATAATGAGAACTGTAAATACGGAAGTTGTCATCAGTAAAGCTCAACTAGTGTGTTTCCAGGTGAAAACTGATATCTTGTAAGGGTTAGGAGCGAATCTTCATCCAGCAAAGCACCACACATTGGCCATCATGACAGCAGATTTTCTTGCAGAATGATGCCCAAATGGAAGTGATTACATCAAGTGTAGTGGGAAGCAATAGGGCCGTTCACACATAATCACAGAATAGATGTAGCAGAGATGGGTGTCAGCCAACATCCTGGATCCAAACACATTTGAATGTGAGAGAAGTTCAGATGTTGATCCAAACTTTGTTGTTCAGACCTGCCTCTCACAGTCAGGAGGTGGCTTCTGGCCAGCTCCACCTTCCGTGAGTGATTCCACTTCTCCAAATGACAGGTGGGATGTCCATTTAACTTAATGGGTGGAAAAAAAAATATCACCATCCTTAAGTAGATGCTATTTTTGGTGGTCTTTAATAGGCACGCGAGGGGAATAGGAAGATAATTAGCCCTTTTACTCCACTTGTCCCCATACACCTCCATTTTCAGACTTGCTCCCTTCTTCTGCGGCGATCCCCCCAATAACTGTTCAGAGGGTTGTTGACAGTCTCCCTTTTAAATGCTCAGCCTTTTGAAAGGTTTTGCTCTCTGCAGGCTGAGCTGTCTGGCACACAGCCATTGACAGTGAGCTGGAGTTTGCTCTTAAGTCCCAGTGCAATCATGCACTGTCTGCTGCCTGCTGTTGCACAGTGCTGCAGGAGCTTTAAAAAAGACTCCTCTGGTCCTGTCAAAAAGACAAACGAATTACTAAAGCAACAGCCATTCAGATGTTCAGAAGGACTGAGGGAAGCAGGGACAGAAACTGATGTTGAGGACTGATCTGGCCCTTATGCTGAAATGCAGTGGGGTAGGAGGAATGTGGATGTTGCAGGAGAAAAAGGGCCAAATATCACCGTCTGAATGACGTCACTAAAATACTTGAGTGGAATTAGGTCCCTTATATTCCTTGCTGAGGTGGCTTTGGAGTATCCAAGTTGTAAAAATATCCAGTCCTAGCCTAAGTGTCTAGCCTCTCTCTTTTCCACAGATCCAGGAAAACATGGGTAATCCTCAGAGAAATCTACATTAAATAAAAACAGCATGCAAGAATCTATTTTCCACAGTCCAACCCTGTGACATGTTAGCAATGGCAGCATCTATAAACAACAACTTGAAAATCACCTGACACCTAGAGATCCCCAAGCCCCTTTGGTGAGGTCTGGAGCCTCATGTGGGAGCAAAGTTAATGTGTGACTTTGTTAATGGCAGAGCGAGGAGAAGGACAAAGGTCTCTTGGCCATGTGCCTGTTCCACCTCTCCCACCCTGTTTCTCTATAACTCAAAACTTATTAATATTTGCTTGTTATTAAGCATTAACATATCTTAACGTTAGCATAACTTCATACCCTACTGATTCCTGAACATTCATGTTAATTCTATATTTGTTGAAATACCATCGATTTCAAGTGATTGCCTTTTTGGCTACCCAGTGTTTGAACTCTAAGACTTTCTATGCAGAAGACGGCTAGCCTTCTTTTTTCCAAAAGTCAGACCCTAAATTAAAACTAAAACCACAAACCAGCCATGAAAACTTCAGCTTACTTCATCCCTAGGCATGTCGTTGCCTAGAAATGGCTTAGTTGCAGCAATTTCTAGATTGCTAGACTTCCTACTGTCTGGTTTCTTGGCTAAGGCACCAGACTTCTCGTGTTAACAACTTCTGGAGCACTGCTCCATCGATACAGGAGCATCCTCTGTTAAAGTGGTGACATAACCATATACTCGGCTTCTTTTTTTTTGGGGGGAGAGGGTGCTTCTAGCGCCTGCTCTGCACGAACGGCTTCCTTCAGCCCTCGCAGCTTCCTCAGCCCCCCTGTGCTGCCCTGCCTGATTTTGAGCTTCCTATTAACCCAGCAGCTTGGCTTAAAAAAAGCAAGTCAGCATCTTGCTTGCAAGACATATTATTTTATTAATAAGAAATATAAACTCTTGCAAGTCTGCAGTGGGAAAGACAGTAGAGGAAGCCGACTAAGTTGACGAGAAGCACTCTTTCCCCACCTCCAGACAAGCTTGCCAGGACGTAAGGCAGCATATCCCACATTATCCAGCAGCCTTCTGAATGAATAGTTTCTGCTCTGTGACAGAACGTAAACTACTTTCGCCTTATTCTCCTCCTGACAGACCTTCTAATTATCTCAGCTGTTTACAGCACTCAGGCCCTCTGCTACCAATTTCTCCATTATTCTGACAGTCAACAAACTAGACCTATTAGAGCACAGCACAATTCTTGCCCAAGGCAGGAACTTTGTGAGACCACAAATCGTCTCGGTATTAAAAGTCGGTGCATAAGAACTGCCCTCAGCTTTAGCGCTAAATTGCTGGTTTGGAGACATTCATTGCTGTATATTGTATTTCCACTATATTCCGCTTTAATAGACTTCGTGCTGAAGTGTGTAAGAAGAGTTTTAAAGCCTGAGGTGGCGAATAGACCTTTTTTTTTTTCCATTTTATATATTTTTCCATCTTTTTTGTTTGTCACCTTATATTGCAAGGTTGGTTCACATACATAAAACAACACTGCAGTCACGCAAGAATATCTAACATTTAGTGGGAGGCACAGATTTTACCATTAGAAGTTAAACAACAAGGTTTGGGCAATACAAGATTTGTTATTCTTTGATTTGTACAGGGCTCCTCTCTTAAAATTATTTCTTTCGTGCTTTGGAACATTTTATTTCTCCTGTTTGGCAAAGCTAACCTGTTTTGTTCTTCTAATCTTCTGGTATCAAAGGAGTTAGGTCCAAATAAGAATAATAGATAGAGAGGGAGATTACAGTTTCTATTAATAATTTGCATCCGTTTGTTTAAGCAATGTTTATTCAAGGTTCAGAAAGCTCTTAGAAAATTGTATTTATTAATTAGTGTACACAACACTCTATAAAGTATTTATGTATGGCCTATCTCCAGACTTCTCTTTGAGTTTGTACAGACCCAGGGATTTATTTTGACTAAATACATAGGAACCATCTGATTCAGGTATACTTTTATCTGAGACCTGGACTAATTTTCAATGTTATCTTAAATTCAAGGTGTCTACAGGTACGTATTAGGTTCAAATCTCTCAGGTAACCTACCAACGTGTAGAAATAACTCCAGGTGTCTAAGATACACATTATTATCAAGCTGATATTAATGACTAATCCCACCAATTAGCCCAAAGAGCAAAAGCTGCAAAAACTATTTTCCTGAGCCATTCAATTGATTCTGACTCAGTTAGGAATACACTCACACCAAATTTCATTCAGCCTTCTATTTGCCAAGCAAAACTGGTTATATTTATGAAAAATTAAAGCTTGTAAATTGAAAAAGTCTTCTAAAGACAAAACCGAAGAGAAAATACATAAAACGTACACACCATTTCAGCTAAGCGGCATGTTGGAAGGAACTTGTGCTTTCACTGAACTATGTTACCTCTGCCTGGTGGAATGCTGGAATATAAAATGACATGTTATATTAGATTCTACTGAATTTAAATTCTTCCTTCAAGGCATTTATAGCGAAATAAAATATTTTCCGATGAAGACTCTTTGAGAAGTGACATTGCTTTCAGCAAAACCTTCCTGAAGACAACTTTCAGTTTAGTGACATAGGGCTGGGTGAATTGTTACCTAGCCTATCACAAGAAATCGTGTACTGGACACGCACATCATGGAACAACAGAGAGAAAGCCTTAGCACAGGATTTGTGGTAAAGACTGTTGCATTCCTGTGAGATCAGTGTCAGTACTGAGGCATATTTAACTCAAAAGCTGAACATTTAATAGCTTTAAAGTGTTCAAAGTTCTTAAGTTCCTCCAAACACAGCCTTGAAAGAGAAATGTGTCTGTTTTGTGCTGTGGTTTCACGTTTCATCTTGCAGGATATACTAATTTGGGCTAAATACTGCTGTGACTTGGTAAAACAAAAAATAAAACAAATTGCCAGGCCACATTGCTCTAAACCCATATAACTTCAGAACTATGTTAGATTTGAAGTTTTGCTACTGAGATTAGGAGCTGCTCTATTGATTTCCATGGAACTTGAATGAAATGGAAATTAACTCAGGCTATAGTCATTTGTCATCCTTTTCTTATTTGTTTCCAAAATTTGATTTCCTGTTCAGAAGAAGGGCATGTTCCTGGGTCAAAGCCAAGCTGAAAGTAATTGGACCCTAGATGGCACTTTTAGTTGGCTTTGGATCAGATTCTCCAACTGGGGTACCCTGGATTACTGCCTGCTTGAGGACTTTTCTCAGCACGGAAGATTCATGTTCACAGTCTTAACCATGTTTAAGTAACACAAAGGTAACGGTGGTTTCTTCTGCACACTGGCAGAAAATACTGCTTTCTGCTATCATAATCAAGAGGGAGTCAGAATACAAAGTGGAGACATCAGAACTCCTTGGACCATGCTGGATGGAACTGGTGTCACACAAAGGGAAAGAAATAGGATCATTGAACTTAAACATGGATGCAAAGACAATTGGTTAATATTATTTTTAGGGGACCTGTATGTAAATAAATATATAAAAATATATTTAAAATAGTACATCAGATGTTGCTCTTTTTTATTTGCTTATTTTTTAATCTGAAAAAAACCATGTTGATGGAGTGCAAGTCTTTTTTTATGCTGACCTTAATGAACGAATTTACTGGTAACTATTTTCAGAGTATGTTTTAAGTAAATAAAACACAAAGTAATTGAAAGAGAATTTCAAGCTTGCAACCACAAGTATTTGTAGTGTAGACCTAAGTCTAAGCTCTGGGTTCATCCAATTATGGTATCAAATTGTTACCATATATACAGTCAGCTCAAAGGGTGTGGGATGACAGTCAACACGTCAGCCAGAATATTTGTAGGCATGTCATTATACACTGCGATCTTTTCAGCTCTCACAAACTTAGCAAGAATTGTTTGCAAATCTTGGCAAAACAGATGAGCTGCATAGTAACGTCATTTGGATATTCAGGATATAATGTGTCTTCCTCTGAGACCATGCAGAGCATCAGGGAACTGCTGGCGTTAGAGGCTGTTTCAAACACAGCCTGTCTTAACTGTTGCTCAAGCCTCAGTTGCTCACAGTTAAAATATTCATTTTGGTGACCTAGCCAGTGGTGTATTCAGGAAGCTGTAGTTTTCCTATGTAAAATTGCTGCTGAAAAATATAACTGGAAAATATATTAGTTCTTCCCTATTGCATGCCATAGACTACTGAGAGACAGTTTCAGCTCTATGATTTCTGATCTGGACCCCTCTCTAGCTCCTAAATTAATTAAAGGAAACCAGTGGGATAGACTTAAATTCACATAGGCTTCAGGAAAAAAAGTAACCTTTGTCTGTCGTGGGAGGCTGGCAGCAACAGATTACAGATTTAGGAAGCCTTGTTCCTGGTCGTTTCTACAGTTTCATTAAAAAGATATGCAAGCTAATCATGGAAATGGGAGGCAACCTAGAAAAAAGATGTATTATTATGAGAGGCTGGGACATTGTATTTATGCATACAGCAGGGAAAACTTTATTGAAATGACTGCTAAAAACAGCCCAAGAGCAATGTGGGGAACAACAAGGAGGAAAATCCAGAGCCAAAGTCTCGTAAGGGGAGCAGCAGAGTTGGAGTCAGAGATGCAGAAAGGAGAACAGGTGAGGGTCAGAAAGATAGAAAGGAGAGAGAGCAGCACTGGGAGAAGACATGAGAAATTAGATCAGAATCTAAAAGCACTCAGGAGAGCAGGGGAAAAGGCAGAAATTAGAACAGGAGCTAAGAGGAGAGCTGAAGAGGCAATAAAAACTCAAGGAGGAGAAAGAAAAACTGCGAGATGAAGAGAGGAGGACAGGAAAAAAAGGACAGGAGATAAATATGAGGCAACGTAAGAGGGCCTTGACCTCCAGTTTGTAAAGGTGATGTGATCTGTGGTGTGAAAAAAGAAAAGAAATACTTTGCATTTTTTGAAATGGCCATGAAGAGAGGACCAGGCTACATCTCAGAAATCAATATCACATTTTATGCCTGCTGCACCCTTCACGAAGAATCAAGACAACATTGATTCAAGTAAGTAATATTTCATTGAAAACTGATCTTTGATTGCATAGCTGCGAGGGACTGACTCTGAAAGTCCCTCTGTGGTGTCTGTGCTGAACAGGTGTCATTTGGGGGATTGTGTTAGAAGTGATGTGGCTTCACTCCCGGTCCGCGGAACACGTGGAGAGCAGAGGACACGTCACTTTAGTCTTTGAGAGTAGATGATGCTGCATCAGAATAGCTGGCTTGCTCTCTAGGGTCATTAGTCTGTGTCTGTTAGTGTGCGGTGAACAGTCTGGAAGTTTGCTTTGTGGCTGCGTTCATTTCAAGCAGTTAAATGATCATTTTAAGATAATTAGAAAAGCCTTAGACTGATATTTTAAATCTGTTTTCCTGATCAATTCTAGTGGTGTTAGAGCTGGTGTGCAGTCATGAGGCAAAGGACTGCCTCCGCTTTAAGGCCAGGCCTGGTAATGGTATTAACTGTTTCCGAGACTTTTTTCCCCAGTGTTTAAGAGTGTAAAACCTCCCCTTGGTTTTATTTCCCTGGCCAATAATTCCCTTGGGAAAACAGATTCACTGTTTATTTTGCTAGCAGATCTTGACATGTTTCAGCCTCCTCATAGCAGGAAGGGTGACGCTGAAGCAATTTATAGCAAAACCTGTGTTGGAATTCCCTTTTGGAAAATCACTTTCTTATCTCGATAAAATCAAAGCATGTGTGGGTGGAAGGATATAGTGATGGGGGTGCAGACAAGATTTTTGAACATAACCCTCCATGTTTCTCATTGCAAGCTGGATTGGTCCTCTCAAAATATTTAGCCATTCAAATTAACCTAGAGCACTAATGATGTATAGACTTCCCACCAAGCCATGTCACGGACCATTATGGACATAACACAACTCAGGGACACTGTAGGAGATGTAATTCTGCCATTATTGCTCAGTTCTTTGGGACAAAGGGAGCCTCAAGACTCCTGCTTACAAATCCTTAGAGGTAATTTACCACCAGGGAAAACCACAGTGCAGGATTTTATTGTCACAAAATGAAGTGGATGGGGCCATCTCAATGAAGCCAAACTAGGCAATTCTGTTTCAACAATGTCAAAATATTTTTGTTTCAACTGAAAATGCATAAACAAAGTATTTCCACAACTTTTCAAACTGCTGTTGAGGAAACAAGCACTCCACATCCCAACTGGGGATGAAAGCAAACGTTGAGACACAGACTGTGGCTCCATAAATCAGTTCTTCTGTTAACTCAGTCCTCCACTGGTGCAGTACCTTGTTACTGCAGAAATACGACAATTGCAAACTCATTTTGAGTACCAATGGAAATAAAACCCAACTGAGAGGCTGATAGGTAGTTGCTGAGAGGTCTGTGAATCTGCTCTTGAGGATAAGCCTCATTCATGAGAGTAAAATGGTCCTATCTCTAGCAAAGCTGCTCTAATGGGAAACGTACATAGTCTTGGCCTTTGCAGGAAATATCCACACCTATTTTAGGGAGCTCTTTTGAATGCAACACTCAAGCAAAGCTCAGGCAGTGTGTTACTGTGTGACTGAAAAATGGACACAGGAATTACTGGTAGTGAACCTAGACCCTGAACTTTTATCACCATGTCACGAGAGCAATGTGATATAGGAGAACACATTATTATGAATGAGACAGATTGGCTCTGATGGTATGAGTGAGGATAATGGTGAAGATTCACTATCGTTAGATGGCAATCCTCAGCCAGAGGCTTAGGAAAGCAAAGCTCCTCATGTCTGCGCAATTTCAATGAGCAAAGGCTGCAAAGAGCTTCCAGTGGAGCAGTCCTGGTGTTCTCTTGTCTCAGCAGCCACCAGTGACCACTCTGAGGAAGCCTGGCTTCTTAGCAACAGCGAATCCTGAACCACCCCCTCTTCATGCCAAACTTTTTCTCCCCAGACATGGAATATCCTAAGACTTATCAAGTTTCTGTATGGCCAGAAGCTAATCTATCAGAGTCCAGTGTCTCTTTAAATATGTCACCCCACAGGACAACTAATCTGTAGTTCAAGTGAAATCTGGAGTTTCACACAATTTCTCTCAAACTAAAGACAAAGTGATAGACATCGTGATACATACACATATTTACAAATAATGCATTTTTTTTTTCCTCATGTACGCATGCCCCCTACAACCTTCCACTCTTCCCACACAAGGTAAAAATCCCTTTTGGGGTGTTTTCCTAATATTCAGTCAAAGAGCAGCTACTCAGATGTAGCAGCTAAGACACTGATTGAGCTCAAATTCCCCAGCAACACTGTATTAGAAACAGAAAAAAATATAGTCATATCCAGGATATTATGGTTTTCTGACAAATGTAACTCTACCCCACCTAACACTCCAGAACTTGGGGGTTGTTCAGCAAGCAGAATTGGTAGCTCTTAAAAATTAATAGTAATGTCAAGTCAGACCCTTTGAATATAATTTCAAGACAATTCAAAAATTAATGTATAGTTATTGTTCAGTAATCAGTCCAGAAATAGTTATAGACATATTTTGAAAAGAAGCAAATGAAGAAGCACTTTGCAGTTTTAAAAGCAATACAAATGACTTGTGGCCTAAGAAAATACCACGTAAAATGATTCTGCATATATGTGAATATGCACGTGTGCATGTCTGTGTATACATTAAAGAGACAAAAATTAACAATGATTGCAAAATATGGTCAACAAATAGTAGAAAAAAATGCAGTGGCTATTTGTCATGAATATAGGTTACCGATGAAAAGTGTTCATCATATTTCTGCCTTCCCTAAGCCTAATACAAATGTGGAGAAAGTGGCATGACCCATTGAGCTGACATTAAAAGCTTTAAATTGAATTACATTGGCAGAAACCTTAAAAATTGTCTTGGGAGGAGAAAAAAAATTCATGACAGAGCATAACAGATGTATGAAATTAAGAGCGTTTAGGAAACATTATCTTTGCTGTATGATGGGAAATGTTTCTAATTGCACTCACAGGGTGCCTTTAAGATGTGTTTTTATTTAAGAAATGTTCTTTATGATCTGTTATGGATTTTCAGCAGAAATATATAGGCAAAAGAATAAAATGCATATTAAGATATATGTTTTTTGCAACAATCAACTCATCCATTTTCATTGTTCAACAAAACAAACTGTAAAGGCACAGTTATTGAATCTATAGGAGTAGGATGAAAAGAAGGAATCTTATTGGCTAATGAGGAACCTGTACCTTACTGATGGATGTAATACTCCAGTGCTCATGGGTGGTCTTGTACCTCATATCACAATCAGACTGTGTGGATTTCCCGCTACATTTGCACCTTACTTTATGTTAAATGTTACTACTATTCTTTTCCTGGCTACTGGATGCTAATTAAAACCAGTAACTGAGATGCAATAGGAAATACTGTATGTGCATTTCAGCATTATTAATAATCTCTGTGCTGCAAGGCTTTCCCAACCAGCATTCAATGTTCAAAGTCCTCTTCATCATATAGTGAAAACTAGATAAAAATGAAATGGAATTTTTTTTTTCTTGCATATTGTAGAATCTCAATTAGTTCCTGCTGTGTCATAGACTCCTAGAGATTTAATATGTATTGAATCAAATTTCAGTAAGAGGCATCTTCTAAAATTACAACACTTTCCTTTTGCATTTACCAAGAGGCTCATAAATGGAGTTTTTCTAATGAATAAATAGTATTCCAGGAGGTTTTGCTGCTTTTGCTGCTTCCAATGGAGTCATCATTTTAAGGCCAAATACAACTGTCCAGTCAATGCTGTAGACTTGCAGCATTGAGTCTAGACCTTATCAGTTCCTTGTCACCGCAAACTTTACCTGATTTCCATTATTACAGGATTTTTCTTCTTTTTTCTGTGTAAAGAGAAAAGTTCATACTTACACATGCACATAAAAATAAACCAAATATTACAAGGAATATGTCTAAAGTGGAATATAGACAGAGAAATTAATTTCCTTGTCTCTAGTGGAGATTAGAATCAAACTGATGGATTCATTCTATTTGGAAGTTCTGCATTTCCAGAATGTTTGCCATCTCTAACCATAATCTCTGAGACTTGCATGGGCCATGTTTCTGACACTCCTTCTCTCATTGGCTTCTGTGGGAGACAGCATATTGGGAACTAGATGTATTTCTGATCTGAGCTGGTGCATTTGGGTCTAAGCTCCTTTGCATCACATCCAACCAGATCGTTTTGTCTCATATGTTAGGTCTTTTCAAGCACAGCATTTCTATGCTATGTCAAATTTCTTTGCTCTGTCTCAAAGTATATAGAATCACAGAATCATTTAGGTTGGAAAAGACCTTCAAGATCATCAAGTCCACCTGTTAATCTAGCACTGCCAAGTCCACCACTAAACCATATCACTAAGCACCACATCTACATGTCTTTTAAATACCTCCAGGGATGGTGACTCAACCACTTCCCTGGGCAGCCTGTTCCAATGTCCGACAACCCTTTCAGTGCAGAAATTTTCCCTAGTATCCCATCTAAACCTCCCCTGGCACATCTTGAGGTAATTTCCTCTTGTCCTATTGCTTGTTACTTGG
>VYZV01016852.1:17645-37957 GCA_013401275.1 Pandion haliaetus | reverse complement strand
ATGACATTGTTTGCAATTAAGAGGTCACCTTGGACTTTCTCCTGCTTTCAAGTAACCCAGCTGCAAGTAGTGATTAATAATAGTATTTATTTCATAGCTTTTATTGTTGTTTTTTGTAGTCTGTTCATAAGCAAGAAGTTGTCGTCCATTGTTTTAGGCATAGGTTCTTCCCCAGCTTGTCATGATCCTCCCTGTTATTGCAACATCAGGGTTTATATTACATCTGAAGATGAAGCAGAAATTTTACCGATAATAGAGTGTGATGGTTGGCTTGCTAAGTCATACAGAAAATCTGTTTTGTTTTATCAATAGTAGCTGCCTACAATAACAGCATATGACTTCATCCCTTGCGTAGTAAATAACAGATTACCATAATTTAAGAATGGGTTCACTTAACAATTATGCTTTCACTTTAAAGGCAACGTTTTCCCTTACTTAATTATTATCTTAAATCTGTGCCCCTGTTAACATTAACTTCTAGCATTTCTGATATGTTTATATTTCAAATACTTTTGCCAAAAAAAGTTTAAATGGTTTAGCTTCTGTCAGATTCAGAGACCATCTTTTCCCCTGTAGTAGAAGATAGTAATCACGATAAATGGAAGTACTTAAATGTACTCTCATTTAACAGAAGGGCTTTCTAAATTCACTGTCTTCACATCAGCAATTTACTTATCACTGTCATCTTCAGGTTTATGTAACTGAGCTTTGATGTATTCAATTCTAGGACTAGCTGCAAAAGTTATTTCTGAATTTGTGGTGTGGGATTCAGAGATTCTTTTGTTAATAAAGAGCATTTCATTTTTCAAATTAAGGGTAAATAATCTTGGGGGCAGAGGCCTCAAATAAATGACTCTAAGGATGAATGTGACTTTGCCTTTTGTAGCAGCTGAATTTCATCTGCGCTTAATATTAAGAATAGAAGTAAGACAATTTAAATCTGAGGGCTTGTCAGATTTAGGAGTGTATCTGTACAGCACAGCGGAGCATAGCACAGAGATGCCTCTACTTTCTCATGAATGCACTATTTCTGGAATGTAATTTACCACTACCAGATTGTTTTAGGACCTTAGCTCTGCCTGATTCTATGTCATGTGGATGATTTAGATCAGGTTAGCAGCAGCATTGACAGGGCTCTATCACATGATAGAGATAACACTTTTAATCCTTTTGCAATTGCTGTATCACTGCGCAAACCTTTTCTAACATACAGATTTTACTGTCTTGCCACTTTTAACCTGAAATGCATCTGACATCTCTCTTTTAGGTTGCCCGGGACTTTGATCAAAACTCCTTTGCACTGAGCAGTCATGTTTAAACACTAAACTGTAAGGCTATGGTTACTGGATGATAGGATGATAGACTAAACACTAATTTAAATAATAGTTTAAATTTAAAAAATTATGGTAAGACTGCGTGGTCTTCTGTAAGAAACTTTAAGCATTAACAGTGATTAGTCAGTCCACATAATTAGGCTTCTGCTGCACTAGAGCAATAGTTTTTAGGCTCCAGATTATTTCCTTTTAAAAGCTGGATTTCATTTGTATTCCATGTGGCTGTCACTTCTACAGTTTATGGTATTGACATTTATATTACTTTTGATGGGGAAATACCCATCATCTGAAAGATATCCTGAAAATTAGCCAAGCATTTCATCTGGCAGTATCAGTAAATCTTCCTTTGCTTTATATTAGAGTGTACTGACCATCAAATGCCCTCCCTGCTGGAGAAAAAAAAGTGCTGAGTATTGTGTGATATCATCCCTGGGAGGCAGCAGGAAAAAAGTCAGGGTTAATAAAAACACATATGTGGCCAGTGGATCATAAAAAAACCCTAATAGGTGCAGGGCTGTTACCAGTTGATTAATCTTGTCAGCAGCTGATGCACTGCTATTTTAAGACCACTCTGTGCTATTGACTTTTCGGGAAAGTCCTCCTGGTATGGTGTTTCTCTGGTAAGTTGATTAAAGAGTTTTATAGGTTAACAATGGACTGAACTAGATTGTCATTTACAGGTGTCTGAGGTCAATATGGCTGATCAGACCACATGTCAGTGTCTCAACTATTTAGACAGGATCCTGGGATCTTCTCAACAATCCTTTGCATTTTTGGTCTGTGAATGCTTGCTTTTTTATATTCTACAAAGAAAAAAATATGCGATTGTATTAGATGTAATTACTCTGATGTGGAAATTTGTTCCTTGGTATTTACTTTTTCTTGTAAGCTAGGAGCTGCTTTTTTTCCTTAGAACTGTAAAGAAAATATATAGACCTGAAATATAGGGAAGCATCTTGCATTACCCATTGCCTCTCTGTGTCAGCTTGCTCTTCTGATCTGCAAATAAGGCAAAGTTGTGGAAGCATTTTAATTTGTAGAGTAATTTAAGCAATTTTTTAATACTGCATATGATTACAGCAGAAATAAAAATATCGATAGGTTCTTAGCATACAATAATTGATTTTAACAGTCATCGGGAGGTTATAAGTAGTGTTTTGCTGTATACTTCATTTTTATATCTGTTTTTACAACAAACCAATAGCTATTAGACCAGCCTGGATCATTTTTTAAGGGATTTTTTGAGATATTTGACATTTTACTTTATAGCTTAAAAAGAAACATCCCATAACATTATTCATTGAAACAAAGTGACTAAAACATTTTCCTCTGTTGGCCAGTGAAATGATAATTCTTTAAACTTAAATGATATATCCTTAGGGCATGTTATGCTCTGAATAATTTTTTCCTTATGAAACTCTGGTATATAGCTTGCTACACAGTCTAGAAATCTTTGGAGTGATTGATAATATCAGTTATTCTTTTTCAAGTACTGTGTCAGAGTCTCTGTAGGGGCATCTTCAGTCTTATATCAAATAGCTGCCACTATTGAGACAGTAGGCCAGAATCACATCTTTATTTCTTGGGCAACGTCTGACACAGGGGTACTAATTCTAAGTCACAACTCTGAAAGCTAACACCAGAATGATGTACACTTTTGAATGAGGTTACTCACTGCTAGCTATGAACAAATTATTGCAACTGCTGCTGTATTTGAGCATTCTTCTGGGATGACACAGGAGAGCTTTTATGGCTCTTTGGAATACTATCTTTGTAATGTGCCACATGCCTAGCTTTATACTGAAGAATAGATTATTAGAGCAAACAAAATAAGAATAGAGGCATATAAATGTATGGCTTTTCTTTTTAAAAAGCTACACAACATTTTCTATAATATGAATTTCTTTTTTAGATTGTTCTGATAGTTTATGGTAATAGAAGTTGTATAACACTAGGTTTTTGTGTCATGTTTTTATCGGCATCTCCCTTAGCCTTTCTAACTAACTCGTTAGTTCTACTGGACATCTCAAACTTAAGCAATTCAATGTGAAAGAGCTCAGTGAAAGCTGCCCATTCTCTTTATTGCAAATTGCTAGGAGCACTGAGGGCTTTTAATTTATTGAGGCAATAAAGAGATGTGAGATGTGTTTATCCATGTTCTCTCCATATTTTAGTTACAAGGACCACAAAGCCCTAGTGAAAGAAAGGGGAATCCATATTTTATCTGTAGCATGGGATGCTTAATCCATCTTTTCTCCACCTTTACAGGCTAATCACCTCTTTTTCAAACTGCAAAAAGCTTTCTTACTCTTTATATTTTTTATTCATCCTTCTAAAGTAGATATTTCAATTAAAACACAGTTCTCTAACTTGACTTGTGTTTGTTTTGAGGGGCTCGTAGGGAATACTTGACCTTGAAGGGTGTGTGGAGGACTGAAGGTCCAGGATTTCTAAATAACTTCTTTATATCATAGTCTTCAAAATGAAATTTTCCATGTCTTGTGAGTCTCTTCTTAGCCTTTCACGACTCCCTACAGATGACAACCCTGTTAATGTGATATTTCTTTAAACTACAAGTCATGTAGTGTCTCTGTATTTAGTCTTCCATTAAGCCCACTTCCTTGCATGTTTGCTGCTGAAATACCCTTTTCATCTTTTTCTTAGGCTTTTTTAGTACAGCTCCTCATGATTGTTTCCCTAGATCCTTTTTTATATAGAAGGTAAAACAGATAAATTAATTCAAACAACGGTACTACTCAGTGCTACTTTTCTCTTTACAAAGAGACTCACACATAGTGTATTGCCTCTTTCCAAATCAATTTCAAACCTATTTCTGGGTACTTGTCTTTGAGAGAATCAACAAATTTGCTTCTTTTAGCTCTATCACCATCTGAAAGAAAATCTCATCTGTGCTAGTATTGTGAAGCAGTATGTTGTAACCCGTGATTAGTGAGTGCCAGGAAGAGCTAGAGCTAGAGGTAGAGCAGGAGCCATGAAATCTGCCCTTCTGGAAGGGAAGACTGTGATGTTCTTTGCAAGGGCAGGTGGACACCGCCTGATAGGAGATGCACTCCTATAACTGCATGGCCCTCTGGAACTGGGGCAATGGCTGGAGGTTTTGGAGGGTGTTGTCAGTGGGCTCAGCCTCACTGAATCTTAATTGTTCTGAGCAGGCATCATGGGCTTTGCTAATGTCACATATTGCACTCCAAACATGCTGCTGATTACCAGGCATAGCTCAGTGGCATAGTAGTTCAATATTGACAAGTCCGTCTTAATGACTGTCTCCTTCACTCTGTTTCATGCTTATCCTCATCCGATATCCAAGACATGAGTATCGCATTCCAGTACCATATCACACCATGCAACCCTGTTTGGATGGATACCGTACAGTCATGAAGGGTACCATTCCATCAGACATCCTTGTAGGATACTGTAAGGGCCCAAATCAGTCAGTGCCATCAAACTATGTAAGAAAAGGCAAGTTCTTTCTGGGGACTAGCTCAAATTCAATACCTATCACTAGGAGTTATATAGCATGATGGCAGGTGTTTGGCTTATGCTCAGGAAATTCTCTGGTTGTGTCTGGCTTGACAGTAGAGCTTGTCTGGGCAGTCATTACCTTGCCTACCAGAATAGGCTTTGACCTTTGCATGTCATCTTTTCTCTTTGTTATTACCACTGCCAGTAGCGGAAAATGTATTTATAAGGCAGAATATATACACAACAATCATTTTACAGAACCGGTTGAAAATACTTTGACTAGATGATGTTTCATCATAAACACTAATAAGTTATGATTAAAACTTTTTGCAGGAATGGATCAAGTCTGACTCCATTTTGATTAAAAAGAATTGAGTCAAAGACAGACAAAAATACCTGAATAACCAATTTATCTGGGTTCAGTAATGACTTGCTCTGTGGCAAGGTAGCATATAGAAAATTGTCTCTCCTCTCAGTTTCTGTCATCTGAAATGAGATAATGTTTGTGTTTATTGAAATATTTCATTGTTGTTATAATGCATGCTGCAGCAGTATTTTGTACATCAGCTAGCACCCATCAGTGTGAAGTGTTCTGCAGCAAAACTGTAATTTTGTTTAGCCTTGGTGAGAAGTCCATCCCTACTTTGCTGAAAGATTTGTAAAAAAAATGCAGCACATTTTCACTCTCTTTGTAGCTAGATGTATGTCTGCACTTATATAACAGTTGTTCACCTACTTGCAGTTCTCCGTTATCACTTCTTATATTCTGACTACAAGCTTCTACTTCAGAGATAATTTTGTTCTCAGTGTTCTGGGTCTTGAGTTTTTTGCTTCTGGTAGTGCATATACTTATCTCATCTTCATAATTCCAGCATTCTTGCAAGGCCTGTGCGTCATCTCCAGTTTTCTGACCATCTCAACAGAGGCTATGCAGCTATCCATTTCTGTCAGTATATGATTGCTTTTCGATTCTGCCCAGTTCTGCCATTAAAATGGGTTTGTGTTATGGGTTTGTGTGGCGCGGTTTCTTTGGTAGCGGGGGAGGGTGCTGCAGAAGTGGCTCCTTTAAGAAGCTGCTAGAAGATCCCCCGGTTCCAAAGAGTCGGACTTGCCTCTGGCCCAGGCCATCAGTGACAGTGAGAGCACCTCTGGGTGAACATATTTAAGAAGGGGAACCAGCAGTGTGGGGTTGGGAACATGAGAGGAACACCTCTGCCGATACTGAGGTCAGTGAAGAAGGAGGGGGAGGAGGGGCGCCTGAGGAGGCTGATGGCCCTGCAGCCCGTGGTGAGACGGCAGGCTGTCCCCCTGCAGCCCAGGGAGGGGAGCAGAGGCCCCCCCAAGATGGCCGTGACTCCATGAGAAAGCCCGCGCTGGAGCAGTGTGTGACTGGAGAGCAGCCCGCAGAAAGGACCCACACCAGGGAAGTTTGTGAGGAACTGCAGCCCGCGGAAAGGACCCACATTGGAGAAGCTGGTGAAGGACTGTCTCCCGTGGGAGGGACCCCACGGTGGAGCAGGGGACGAGTGAGGAATCTTCCCCCTGAGGAAAGGAGCGGCAGAGACGATGTGTGGCGAGCTGACTCAACCCCCATCCCCTGTTCCCCTGCGCCGCCAGGGGGAGGAGGTAGAAAGCACCGGGAATGGAACTGAGCTGGGAAGGCGGGAGGGGTGGGGGGAGGTGTTCTGATGTTTGGTTTCCCTTCCTAATACCCTTGTGTTTTGTTTTTGATTTGATTTGTAGTAAATGAAATGGATTTTGTTTCTTCCCCAAGTTGAGCCTGTCTTTTGCCCGTGACCATAAGTGGGGAGTGATCCCTCCCAGTCCTTGTCTCGACCCACGAGCCTGCCTTTGGATTTTCTCCTCATCCCAACGTGGCCAGGCGAGGGGGTGGGGGGTGAGCGAGCGGCTTCGTGGTGCTTTGTTACCGACTGAGCTGAAACCGAAACCACGGCAGTCTGTAACTACCTTTGCTGATGCTTCCAAATGAGTTGAGGAACATGTTAACTTGCCATATTTTTATGTTCAAAGACTGGCTTAGCTTAAAATTCAGCCATGCACCTCAGTGACTTGTCTAAAGTGCATGTGTGTGGTTTTGGTAACAAGATCAGAGTGCCTCAGAGTTGTGGTGTGTGGCTCTCAGTAATCTCAGTGATCACGAATCACTAATGATCTCTTTTTCCTCAAGCGTAATGCTTAAGCATTTAACATATGTAAACACTATTGCACACTTTTTTTTATCTGAAAGGCCCTGGGAGTTTACAGATTCTGATAGGCCCTTTGTTAATTCGTACCTGTAGGTCTGTACCTATGCTGGGATGCCTTTGCCTTTTGTTTGCTCCCCTCAGTGAGGGGATTGCAAGTATCATACCACAGTTTTTCCTCTTTCAGTTGAGATGCATTTCTTTGCCTCTTAATGGCAGAAATGAGATCTTCGTGTTCCTATAGCAGAAAGTGAAAGGTATCTCTGAAAATCCCATTAGGATGTGTCTTGTTGTCAGAAACAAGTAGCCACCCAAGTCGACGTTAATGTCACTAAATTAGCAGTCACGGCTAACAGCAACAATAGTGCTACGCTTCCACTGCAGATTTCTAGAATCTTTATCTGTCTACTGAAATAAGATGAAGAATGATTTTCTCATCCACTAATATTTGACAGTACTTGTCTATGACATTGGAAAATATTGTTTTTAACATTACTGTAACATTCTTCAATTTTGGGCATGTGATAGCCATATGTCTTTAGTACTCTTATTTACACTATTTGAGTTTGCCTTGCTTCACTGGATGACGCCATTTTGGAGGTTTGTTACTTTAGACAGGAAGCCTTTTTTCATGGGCTTAACTATTCCTATTATATTCATTAACTCCTATTAAATTCATTATATTCATTAGCTACTCCTATTATATACATATTCCATAAATTCATTTACTTAGGAAAGGGTTTTGAAGGCAGACAATGGTGTGAGTCAGTCAGTTTATTCAGTTTGAGGTACACTATACCTGGTGATTGAGTCCTTCAAAAACATAATTTTTAGCTATTTTGCTGCAGCTATGTCAGTGACTGTTGTAGGTTTTGCACAATTTCCATATCCCTCCATGTTCTTCTGCTTGTGATTAATGTTGCTCCTATGGTGGTCTTAAATGTGATTTGCCATTACTATACATAGACATGTCATCATGCTAGATTGCCCTCTTTTGGGAAGATCTCTGCCACAGTACTGTGAATGGAACACAGGATATATGAGGCTGATACGGCTTCAGGAAATGGAAGGGAAATTACATTTTAGAGCTTTACCCAGGATGATTTTGAACCATGTTTGTGTTTAAATGTTTACTGTGAAATCAGCATAAATATATTCATATTTAAAATAAAATACATTTATATAAAATTGATAATCTTCTGAATTTCTATGTCCCCTCCCACCACAATAATTACAAAACATTATTGCTTTCCAGGTTTCAGGTGAAATTGGTGTTCATTATCAAAACATAGATAGGTGCTACCAGGGTATTCTACACATGTAGCTGCTGGGTTAACAGGAAATGACTGCAACTTCTGACTGTAACTAGCCTTTTAGTTATTAGCTTTGAACTTGGACTTTTGGAGTTTATACTGGTAGATAGTGAATTAAGCATGTTTCAAGTGTTTTAAATAGAATAACTAAGGGACAATGTTAAGGGATGTTTTGGTATCTAAAATAACAAAACACCTATGAATTAGTAATTTTATTATTTCATTATTGGCCATAGTGTATTGAAGATAAAAAATGCTATTATGAATACAAAAACCCTCTTTGGATGCTGACAATTTCTATATGGCAGCATTAAATTAATGCCAGATATAAGGATTTTATGTGTCTGGAATGTCAGTGGAGTTCATATACATTTATAGACTTTCTATAGGAACCAATGATACTTATTTTGGGCTTCAGTTTAGTAAACTTTTCTCTAGATAAGACAAGCATATGCTTAAAACAGGTGTTTCAGTGGTTTATTGATTCAAGAGTAGGTTTTGGGAGAATCAATCTTCAAAAGACTTGCATGTTCTCATGGACAAGAAATGGTTAAACTGGTTATAGAAAACAAAGAAGGAACCACAAAATGCCTCCCAAGGTTCAAAAGCTTTTCAACTTTTGCGAAGGTAGTAAGGAGAGTTTTTTTACCAGTGCAAGAATGGAAGGTTTTACATCTATGTAGCTCGGCAGTTCTGTTAACAGCCTTGCTATGCAAAATGTGTTTGTTTATTTCACTGATGTTGAGTTCCATTCTTTTATATTTGTTTTCTTTTTCTTTCCTAGGGTGATAGGGTTGAAGCAACAGGATGCGAGATCTCAAGCATGCTGCTAAATGTTGTGGTCTGACAAAACTACATGGCTTCCTTTATCAACACAGCTGCGTTTTTATATAAATAATCTTAATTTGGCCTGCAGAAGGATTACTCCTGATACTCAAATGTACTTACCTTGAAAGGTCACCTTGACTTCCCCAAGGAGTTTTCTTCAAGGCATTCAGGATGCCAGACCAGAAAGCCTCACAGACTGAGGTATGTTTATTGTTTACTACTTAAGAAAATAATACAGGAATGAAAAGGACATCTTCCAAAATAGCAAAGAAAGTTATTGCTACTCACAAAATTGCTTTGAAATAAAGATTGCTGAATGGGCTGCTTCATTTTGACAGTCATACCTGGTATGGATCACAGGGAATAGTTAAACTGTGTTAAATTAGGCTCCTGTTAAATAGATTTTTATCTCTGTTAACTGGCCTCCCATAGATGTCATTAGGATTGTTCATAGAAGTAAGACAAGACTGGGATGATGAGTAATTCATAGCAGTTATATATGCAACTCTGCAATTTGCAGCAATTAAAGAAATTGGTCTTTTATTTTAATAACCACTGATGATAATTTGGCCAATGCTCAGAAAAACTCATTATAAAGAATGTCAAAGATGAGCTCAAAGATGCCACCCTGTTTTAAATTCAGTTACATGAAAATCATTATTTTATACTTTCTTATCAAGCTATATGTTCATCACATAATGCAAAAAGGGGAGATTTAAAAGAGAAATGGGCCTGTTGCTATCTATGGAATATTATGTAATTTTCTTTGTACTTCTGTGCTGATCAACATGTATAAATGACCTTTTAAGTCATGAAAATTTTGAAGATGTTTTTGTAGGTCTAAACCCTGAAAAATTAGTTAAATATGTTCCTGTCTCCTGTAACTACAGACTTCCATACCCTGTCAATTGGCTAGGTAAGATGCACACAAATCATGTTCTTCAGTGGTAGGATTCACAGCTGATCATGAGATTAGTAATATTGAGGCTTGGGTTTTCATCTGATTTGAAATCTGGCTGAGGCTGAGGCTTTAACTTCAGAGTGAAGGGTGCCAAGACCTAAAGTTAGACATGTTTTTAATTTAGTGACCTTATGCAGAATGGAGAGGCTCACAGTAACCCATTTGAGCTTTGCCATTTACAGGTTCAGACTGGATATGGGTGCAGTGAATTAAACCAACAGCAGTCAGGCCACACTTTTGTTATTTCCAGTTGTCCCACATTTGTTATGCCCAGTTGTTTGGCTTGGGTTTTTTACACTGCTCAAATGTTAACATACAATGAAAACAGCATTCTATAAATAGTAACTGGACACCAAAGCGGTAGCTCTGAAACCTTCTAGTCTTTTTTTTCTTCTCAATGTATGCACCATCTATAAGAAACAACCCATGTTTTTACATTCAGATGCATACTTATTATTTGGACCAAATTGCTAATCCACTTGATGAGAGAGTCCTTTTTTTCAGCCTTATTGTTTCACATTTCCTTAAATATGGTGTTTGTGTGGCAAGAAGCAGAAGGGAAGCTATTATGTGATGTAACTTGTAAACTTTTCAGTATTTTATCCTTTTTTTTGTGCACAGCTAAACTTAAAAAAAAATGTCCTGAAAGAACTTTATGATGTCGTGGTTAATATACCAGGCACAAAATGCTGAAGTTAAGACATCCACAGCAGCTATTCTGGTATCATGTAACATTTCCAAAATTTTAAGCAAAGTCAGATATACCAGGGTAGACATAGGGGTTTGTAGAAAGCTCTTTAGCACTGATTTGTTTTGTGCAGTATCACTTATGTCACCTGAGGTACCTCTGCAGCCCTCCTGTTTGGGTAAGGTTTTGTTTGCCTGTATCCTTATACACATACAGGGTTTTGTCTGTGTCTGTTTACAGTGCTTTACAGTCTGCAGTCAGGAACCCCTGACAGGAAGCCTTGCTGATCTTGGCTGTTTATCTCACTAGACTGACAAGCATTGTGCAGAATTAGATACATGATCACAGAATTGAAGATTATGTAGTATTAATCTATGCCTAAAAGCAGAAGTAATGTAGCATATGCAGTATTATATGTATTATTATTGTTTCTTACCAGTAAATATTCAACAACACAAAGCAGGATGCTCTTTCCGTAGCACTAAAAGACTGACTGAAATGAAATCTAAAACATTTGCAGACACTCAGAGAAGGGCTCTCCATTGAGATGATACCTTATTGTAATCAATGTTGAGTTCTGAAAAAGAGGGAGTAATTTGTTTCTGAACTGAAGCTTGTGATGAGACCTACGTCATTTAGTAGAAATTATTAATATACTTTTGATCATACGGCTAATTTGTTCTTCACGTGAATATGCATACTGGGACGTGTACAATGAACAATCGATCTTTTTTCTTCTTGAAAATAGTGTCCCAGATTTGTTAGGAGTATGATTTTGCTGTAGTATTTGTCATGAAGTCTCACGTCAATTTACAAAAACTTGCAGCTAGGTGAAATGGAAAAAGTGTTCTCTTGAATATTCAAAGGTATACCTGTATGCCAAGCTTAATTTTTCAGTCTTCAGCAACAGGGCTTTTATTCTTAAAATCAAAAGAATTACTAGCTGCTTGTCTATGAGATGACAAAAAGATGAACCATTTGCTCTCAAACTTTCAAACGTGTCTGTTTGTCCTACAAGGAGAAATCATGTATTGATAATCTCAGCTCAAGAACTGACATTTTCAGAGAGTTATAAATGATTGACAGAATTAATTTTAAATTGAAATACTTAATCTGATTGACAGAATTAATTTTAAATTGAAATACTTAATCTGTCTTAATTATATGTCAGTAGTACTTCAGCTAGAGCTACATTTAATGGCTCAGCTCAATGTTTTTCTGTAACACCCTCTACCACACTATTTATGTATTGTATAACACCTACATTATGCCCTAAGTATTGTGTAATTTCTAGATTATGTCGAATGGTTGCTTTTTAAATTAACATGAAATTCGTTGGTGTAGAATAATAGCATAATATTTTGTTTCAAAAACATTGACTAGATTATTCATTCTTCATGATGCTTATTTCCTGATGAATATTTTAAACAATCAGGATAGACAGTAACTACATCAGAGAAACTGGTACATAGAGGCCAAGGAAGGCAACAGTGAAGAAAAGATTATTTTTATACCCATATACAAACTAAATTAATTTAAAGTATATGTTGTGTGTTCATTTTTAGCCAGTTAGTTTTACCAGGAAAGATACTGAACTGTGAATGAGAAGATAGTAGCTAATTAAATCACTCAAGAGGCTTTTTATTGGCATGTATACTCGATTACACGGTGTTTCTATAACAGATAAACAAGATGCAATTCCAGATAGCTTAATTTTGCTGTGAGTTTTTGGTAACATAGTATAATTCATTAACTTGGAAACGTTTTAAACATAGTGTCATTTAAATCACAAAATCATCATATAAAATCTCTTCACTGAAGAGACAGAAACAGAGATCCTCTATAACTCTTCAGCATTCTGGACTAACTGATGTAAAATTAAATCTTCATTATACTGAATACTAAAAGTCAGTTAAGTGACCTGAAGACTATTTTTCAATCTCCTAATGTTACATGTACTTCCATTAGAATATGATGGAATACAAATCGTTCATAATCAACCATCAGATTGCCTTGTCAATGGAAACAGAAGTGATTCTCACCTACACGAGAAAATTATAAGTGATGATGACCACTGTTCTTTCAGGAAATTGGTAATTTTCTTAACCTTACACCATGCAGCACCAAGTCCCATCACAGTGAGCAGAAAATGTAACTGTAGCCCAACAATCTTCCTCTGTATTTTGCATTCTTCCTTAGGAAGTCTGGGCTATGAAACCATATGCCATTTAAAGTCTTGTGTAGCCCTCCCTTCCTAGAATGAGCCCTTGCAAGGCCTAATATTGGTCTTCCTCAGCTCATCAATGACCAAGTGATCTGTAAACTAAAACTTTCACCTTATGTTAAGTATGATGCTAACAACTGTCAACCAGATTAGTCTGAAAATTTGGGCACTTGCCTTCATATTCAGCTTTGAGACAGAACTAATATGCAGCAGTTTTCTGAAGCATTTTCACTGTGAAGCAGAAGGCTTCTTAATGTTCTCTTTCTTTAAAGCACATCTACCACACATACATTAAAATGTTAATAGCAAGTGACTGGTAAAGTTTCAATTTATGTTTCATGGGAAAACCTCTGCTTCTTCAGATGTGGCTGGATCATAGAATACTAGAAATTAAGAACTTGGCTCAATGCTGAGCTTTTAAGAGGTGGCTAGTACACCTTTTAATTCGGGTACTTGCAGCAGAGAGATATCAGAAGTGCTTCTAATATTCCACTATCAGTTAGATTTAGATAAAAATATCTTAGATGTCACCCTTATCATTGCCATTTGATATTTTTGAATTAATAATTATTTTTCTACAAATGCATTGAGAAAATATTTTCATCTCAACTTGCCAGAATCTGATCCAGTCAGTATCACAGATTTTACATTCATAAACTGGTAACCCTACCTGCTGGTTTCTGTTATCAGCTCTCAGTAAGATTTATTCTAAATAATAGTGGAAGAGAGCTAGTGATGGTATGAAAACAGATCTAACACCTTTCTTCAAGTTAGTTATTACTAGGTATGAGTCCACATTACAAAAATGCCATCATAGTTAATGCAAGTCAAACATGGCAAAACCAAAATCATATGATCTCTGAATTGCTATACTGCTGGACAGTGTTAAAATCTTTTAACCACTCTTTGCAAATAGTCAAAAAGACAGAACTGGATTCATACACTGCTCAGACATTTCTTTGGCAAATACCTGTGTTTATGTAATAGAAAAGGAAATTACAATATAAATAGGTGAATTCATTTGTCATTTACCTCTCTAGTACTGGACAGCTTGAAATATTTCAGATATTTATTTGGGATTTAGAAGGAGATAAACAATAATTCACATAAAATGGATAGTTACTGCTTGTCAGCACCTCAGGGCAGATATTTGTTAGTACGTCACTTTAACAATACATGTAAATGTATTTTTGAAAACTGGGATAGCTTCTGAATGCTTCATACGATAGAACTGAATGTCAGATATAACTACTTGCCTCCTCAGTAGTCTTGATATGATTTAATTTTTGCCAAATGCCAAGGAATTAATTGACACTAATCCATGATTGTTCTGGTTTTGTTAAGGGCTGTCAGCTCTGTTGGGAATATTTTAGCAACATGGAAAGGTGTAAATAGTTATGATATGGCTACATAAAGGCTATTTGTTTCCCAGTACTTTCATGTTGGTTCTTGCTGCTTAGTAAGTTGATTCAAGGTATTTTTTTAAATTAAGGGAAAAACCTGCTCTAAAGCCAATTTTTATATTCTGCTGTGGCTTGCATTATACTGATGAGTCTCTGCTGCTAATTACGTCTGTGGAAATTTATTTTTCAGCAATTAAAAGGCACATGTAAAGAGATAAGATTGCGTTATAGCATAGCTGATTTTAATGTTCTGAGAATACTTTTCAGACTGCAAAATTTACCATAAAATCAATGTTGTCACTAAGCCATAGAATGCAGAAGTGTAAATCAATAGTCTGGAAATACAGAAGAATCATGAACAGCCACAAAGTAATCATAGCCTTCCTAGAAGGTACCTGGTGGGAGCCAGTTAGCTTAAATCACATACTGGGCTTAGGCTAACAGAATTGCTTCCAGTGATGCAGAAAAACACTTTCTTGTTCTGACTGAAGAGAAAATTAAGTGCTTCCTTTACAAAGACTGCTTCATTTTACACCCAAAATATAGATATACATACTGGGGGAGAATGGACAGTCACTTGTTTTTTGGTGTACATAAAGCTAAAGACAAACTACTTAGAGGCAAAACAGGTTATGTATGATCTCACCAACAGTCATGAAGGCTGAAATGAAAGCAGAACCAATCACAAAGAAGTTTAAAGAAGGCAGACAGTGTAAATGGCAAAGAGGTTAGCAGAGTCAGAAATGGAAAGGTCAGTCAAGTTTTAAAACAGGAATTTCAGCAGGATCTCTATACACTGCTCAGACTTCCAACCACCTTGACAGGGAACTGGCTAAGCTGGATGCTCATGCGGGACTATCTCATTTGTAATATGCAGTGCAGGGTCTGGGAATTTAAAAAACAAAACTGAGAACATATACTGGCAAATAAATGCAAGAACAAATAGATTAAGTACCTAAACCAAGTGGACCTGTTTCTATCCATACAAAGCAAAGAGAAGGAAATTTAGAGTGCAAAAAGAAATGTTTTCTAATTCCTAATTAATTCAATATGCAACTGTTTTTGCTTTGTGTGCTATCAAGATCAGATGCCCTTTTCAACAACATGAAATTAACAGTCTCAGTAAAGGAATCTCCAGATGACAATTCTTAGCCTGCAATTTATGGGAACACATGAAATGGTCTAATAATCTCTTCTGTCCTCAATCTAAGAGTGTCATAAATTTCATTAGCTATAATGTCTCCCATTTTGTTGGAGTTATGGTTTGTTTCTTTATCCCTTTTGATCTTAATATTTCATGTATTTCTATTAGCATTATTTATATTTATTATTATTTCAGTGGTATCCAGTGAATGCACTACGGGCAATGGGCACAAACTGAAACACAAGAAATCCTGTTTAAACATAAGAAAATACATTTTTACAGTGAGGGTGGGCAAACACTGAAAGAGATTGCCCAGAGAGGCTGTTCAAAACCCATCTGGACATGCCTCTGAGCAACCTGTTCTAGTTGTCCTTGCTTTGAGTAAGGGGGTTGTACTACATGATCTCTAGAAGTGCCTTCCAATCTCAGCTATTCTGTGAACTATTCTGTGACTATGTTTAGTTGATATGTGTATTAATATTATGGGTGAGTTGTATTTGTATTTATAGATCTGCTTAGAATTAATTGCAAGAAAGGTGGAAACTCAAGATAATGCAGTTTCATGTTAGACTCCAGAAATATCCCATATTGCAGTACTCACAGTAGGTCATACTGAATTTGAATGCATTACATATTTATACATTAATGAGGCCCGGTTTATTTTGTACCTTGATGAGAAACTTCTCCCTTGTATTGATGCAGCAAGCAAGCACAATCAAATTTCAAATGTAACTAGGGATGGCTACACAATGAAAATGCAGTATGGACTTGCATTAAAAATATTGTAGAACAAAGGGGACAGGAAGCACATAGTCTAGAGCAAGTACAGTCTCGGCATTGCTGGTACCTGGATAATGTGAGAAAGTGATTTTTCTCAAGATAGATTTCCAGGCTAATTAGTCCCATTTCCAGCATTTGTACCTGAGGTCAACATTTCTGATTTTTCAGGAATGCTCAGGTTTGGGTAGGATGAGAGAGTGCATATGCAATCTTGATAGCCCGCCAGTCGGAAGTCACTGCGGTGTCTGAAAACCTGTCAGTTCCTGTCATGCTCTTCCACTGCAACTCTTGGCTGTCTGTTTGTGGCTGTCAGAGTCAAACGTTTCCTGCTTGGCGGCCGGATGGAAAGGAAGTCCCATCTGCTTCCTGGTGCTGGGGGTGGCATGAAGAGCGGGGCAGCCAGTAAAAGCAAATGTACAAAGTGAGACAGGATTTGGTGACCTCTCAGAGCAAAGCTTTGTGTTGTCCTGCTGGAAAGCAATTGCCGTTCCTGTGTATAATTAATTGTATGACTAAAACCGTATCCACAGTCCCAAAACAAAGAGGATTAGAGGGTTTAAATGCTTTTTTCCTTTTTAACATCTGATTCTTTGACCTCTCCGGAAGGGGACACAGCAAGATATGGTGGGATAATTGGCTGGCCCAACATTCATGTCTGAGTCCATCCCATAGAGAAAGACGAAGGCACAAGGCATGCAAACTTCAGCTCCCATGAAGTATTACTTTGAAATTGAAATAAATCTGGTTTTCTTTTGAAATATTTCAGTATTTGAAATTCTGCCATAAGCTTCATCAGAATTGCCTGTAGAAGATAAAACAGTTTTACCAGCCCTACTCAAGACACAATAATCTAGTTCCAGCAGAAAATGTCTTGTTTCAGTATGCCTGACCCTTTTTCTCCAGTGTTTCAGCTCTCAGCACAGCAGCAGTTCGTCTGCTAGAACACTGGCAGTAGTAATAGGAGAGAGTTTGGAGGGGGCAAGGTAGGGGAGAAAGTTATGTGACCCAGATCTTTTGCACTGCACTATTTAACAATACAGGACTTAAGTAGTGGGGAAGAAATATGGATTCTATCTGTAATGTTCTGTATTTCTGCAGATACAGGGAGCAGGATGACTTAGTAGAAAAGAAAACCCAGAGACATCTACCAGTAGGGCATAGGTGATGATGAGCAATATTCTAAAGGCATAAGACACCATATAATTGCTATACCTTAGGGAGGACTTGGAGTGGAAGACATGGTCCAATACCACCTAACTCTTCAGTTTGCATAATGCTATGATGTCCTTCAAGGACATGTCCTAGACCTCCATGAGATATTCAGGAGGTCAGGGATGTTAATAAGAGAAGGAAGGTATCTACATTCTTCCAGAATTCTAGCAACCACTTTATTAACAACATATAATAATATCAAAATATTCAGTGGTATCATGCTTTTTTGGTATCAGCATTGTGAAAGATTGAAATGATACTGCCCATCATTTAATGAGGCAAACACTGAACTCCAATAGCAGTTTCTGAAGCTGTGTGTGTGAAGATATGATCATGGCCAAATTGCTCAGCAGGTCACACTTTGTTAGTCTCCAAAACCTGATCTTGCTGACGTCAACATCAGAAAAGAAACAATTACAAAGGTAGGAATTAAAGATGTCTCTTGAGAACAGAAGGTATGACTGACGCTGAGCTGACTGATAGATACCTCTGTCCTCAGACCTGGTGCCAGTTTTAACACCTGAACCAGTTTTGGCACAGACTTCACTGTGATGAGTAACTGAGGACCAAGCAGCCATGGAGATTTAAAATCAGGGGCATGCAGTTCCTTTTTATTGAGGTATGGGGTATTTCTTGGTGAGGTCACTGTCTGAACCTGAATCCATTTGAATTGTGCTGCCCTAGGTGTCTTGATCTGAAATGGCTTACAAAGCATTCAAGTATTTCCATTCTTTAAACCTGAAGTGTTCAGGTTTAAAAGTAATTTATATTATTCACAGCACTTGCTCATTTACAATGATTGAAATAAAGTAGTTTACAATGATTCTGAGTGTTTGGACATTTGTTTACAAAGTAACATTTCTTGTGGCTTCTGAGAAGGAGAAGTTTCTCTTAGAAGTTAACCAGAACCTATTCATATTGTCTTACCAATGTTTGCTTCAGTGGATAATTAAATTGAGGTTTAGGATGAAGGAGAGTGAAACATTATTACAGCTATATGTAATATTGTCTCATTTCTACAAGCAATTATATAAAAAAGATATATTAAAAAATTAAATCTATGAGATGAGGCTATGAAATGTTAAAATTTAAGATGGCAGTTAGTCTTATCTCAAATCACTCAAGCTCCTTGTCCAAGCCCGTCTTTACTTCATCAGTTATGATTATACTGACAATCCTTATCCTTCCCCCTGTACCCTGCTTTCATATCTTCTCTGTCTCATATGTCTTGTTTCCATCCCACTCAGTAGTACCCTGTGATTTATTCCCATCACAATTTACTCCCTTCCCTTTCCCCAAGTTCTTTTCTCCTCTACTTTTAACTCCCTAAATCAGAGGTATCACTGGGAGACCCAAAGAGGTGTTTGCTGACCTCAGTTTAGGTGCACAGACCCAGCACTCAGAGGACAAGTCATGAGAAGATCAAGTTCAGTCCCTTGTGAATGACGTCTTTGCGGAATTAAACTGTTAAAATCTTAATCTATTGAACATGCGTGAACTTCCTTCCCCACCCCCGCAACAGTATGAAATTTAATCAACTAGGGTCATATTTCAGAGAGATGGCAAAAGGCACATCCTTGATACAGTGTGTCTCCCTCCCTCCATCCCAGGTTTTAATCTGAAACTTGAAACACTCAGTTTAAGGTCACTGGAGTCAGTTCACATGGACAAAATTTATTTTTCCATAGCCTTGTCCTTGAAAGCAGCTGAGCTGTTTTTGCTGTAATATTCCCAAAACAAACAAACAAAAATGTCAAAGCTGGTCCAATGGAGACACCTAAGATGGAAAATTTTATCCCAAATGATTGAAGCTTGGCAATGCTACAAGTACCTGAAAAAGGGCCATTAAACAGGAGGTGTCAGGGAATCTAAATAGGTTTTACTATTAGCTTTGGCTTTAAAGTATGTATTAAAACCATTTTTTTTACAGTTCCCAAGGTGTTAATCAAATGCATTCATTTTCCTTCCCAGTTGTCTACAGATACAGTAACCTAGGCAGCAGCTTTATAACAGATAAAGGTGATTAAATATAGGTGCTGAAAAGAGCCTGTGCTTTGGTCTTCTAGTTCTCTGCAAGGACCCCAGCATTATTCATATGCTTTGATGGCACATATAATCTCTATGAGTCTTGGAAATATATGGTGAACTGAACTTTTACTGTTCAAATGCTTAGTTTGTTAAACTGGCCAGATGATGGAGAAGTAGAAGGCATAAGCAGAGCAAACAAAAGTGCTTGTTGTTGTCGTCACTCAAGTTCACTAATAAGAAGACATACTATGTGCTACTGATAATGATCTTGAACAGATTCATATCTATGGAGGTGGGTTTTTCAGACATCCCTTGGTTCAACATTATGGCATGACAGGTTAAACTCCAGTAAGATCAGTGGAACTGGTCAGTGCTGCTTAAACCACTGAGTTTTGACTTAGTATCGCCCATGTTAAATGTCACAGTTCTGCAGCTGTTGCCTAGTTTCAGATTTCTCAGGCTTTGACCACCTCTTGAATGGTTCTTTCCAAAAACACTGAAAGGATCATTTTTTAATTCTGAAGTTAAAAAAAAGAAGGAAAAAAAAAAAAACCCAAACCCATTATTTCCAAGAAAAAAAAATCAGGTTCTGGTCTAAGTTACTTTGGTGGAAGGGAAGCTGCATCTGTGTATTAAAAGCAGAATTTGATCTGTCCTTTGAAATAAAATTACAGTATTTTTGTTGTACAAAATTTTATTACTTTTTTTTT
>VYZV01016852.1:1658-17624 GCA_013401275.1 Pandion haliaetus | reverse complement strand
TTGAGAAACTCATGGACATGCGAAATTATCATTTGCTCATAGGACCCAGCATGCGCTATTCCAATGAAACCAGTGTATCCAAACGTAAATGAACTGCTCCTTCAGAGTTCACAGGATGTTCCCATTGGCTCAATTTCTGAAAGACAGAATCCATAGTTTTTTTTGTTTTGCCTTAGTTAGCACAGCTGGTATCTCAGAAGTACTGCACAGGATTAATTTTTGTATGTTTTTGTCATTTTGGTTTTTTTTTCCCCTGTAGAATGGCCATCTGTACATATATCATGGTTATGTCACTTTTTTTGAGAAATGAAACAAAGATACTGAAGTTTAAACACTAGTCCATTTCCTTTGTTAGCAAAACAAACAAAAGTGGCCCAAGTAAAAGATTTTCTTAACTCTGAAGGAACATTGTCTGCCTCCGCAAAAAAAGTGTTGAAAAATCAGCTGCTGTGGCTCAGTATTGACATTTCCTCTGTCACCTCTCCCCATGAAGTGCTGGACACAAATGGTCCCTCAAGTGCGTAAATAGAGGCAAAGGTTTTTGACAGCAGCACAGAATTTATTTGCATCCCAAAAGAATTTGCTAGAACTGCAGAAAAATGAGCATGAGACCCAAATTGTGCCATTCTTAAGCCATTCAAAGCCAGTTTAATTATCAGCTAAATTAATGTTAGTAACAATGAGGAGTTTTTATACTTTGTATACAAAAGCTTTTGGCCCTGACGGTGTCAGGTGGTGGGGAAGGTCCTAACTGTTTGCCCATTGCTTGTGGTTTTGCTCTCCATCAATATTCCATCACAGGGATCCCAAAAACATTTGAGTAGACTACCTTCAACCCTGATGCAGACAGTGTCACATGATCTCACTTACCACATGGTCACTGTGACCATTTCACATACCCTGTCATCATATAACATTCCCCTGGCAGGAATGAATTCATTTACATGGGAAACATCTCACGTATTTTAGGTTCTTTTTCATGTAATATAGCAGAGAAAAACTAAGATAACATTCAATTTGCAAAAAGAAATACTAACGTTCACCAAGTAGCCCTTTAGAAATACTTTTTCTAGCTTCAATACCATCAGAAGTGCTTACTTTGGATTTTGGTACATTTGAAAACAGATCTCCCCTTTGCAGGAAGAAATCTGAGAGTGGCATATACAATCGTGCCAACAGCTGGTAGTCCAGCGTGCTGTCTCTGACAGGGACCTCTATCAGCTGCTTCAGAAAATGTTGAAGAATCAACTGGCCACAGAAGTGTTCTTCTTAACCCATGTTAGTTAGATGTTGATACCTGCCCTGAAGCCTAACTCCCTCCACAAACTCCTCTGGGCCTTCAGAAATGCTTATTTTGGATGTTCTTATTATCCACACGTCCAAAATATTTTTTTTTTAGTTCTGCTGGACTGTTTGACCTAAATGATACTGAGTGGCATGAACCCCAGGCTGATTGTATGTTCTGGGTAATTATTTCATTCATATTCCATTCCTTACCACAATTGGGGAGCAAAGTTTAAGTTGAGTAGCTAGCTATATATGACAGCTCTACACTGATTCATATGTTTTTAATGTAAAAGAGAATCACCAAGGTCAGAAGTACAAAGATTAACCTAATAAAGAAGAGATCTCATTCAGTGGTAAATAAAACTAGCAATATTTCTTTCCTGAATGAAAGCATGCCTTGGACAACATTCTAGCATTAAGACTGAGGGCAGCAAAAGAAAGATCAGGCCAAATACAGAAAGTGATGTGTTTTGGTTATGAACGTGATAGAGAAGCAAAATATGGTGTGTCTTTGTTACTTGTTTTGCACTAGCACTGCAAGTATCTAATATTTAATATTTGCCTTATGTCACTTGATTTAAAGGAAAAAAGGTCCTTACATGTCATCAGTGCACAAATCCACTCTATTCTGGAAGCTTTGAAACCTTCTTGCTTCATTGGACTCAGTGTTTTACACCCACACTGAGTCTCTTAAAGTCTTAGGAACTGAAGTATTGTACCAAGCTGTAAATGAAGTAACTAGTGGTAAATATGAACAACATAGTTAATCAATATGAATATAATATTTTATTGTGCCTTTAGCCTGAAGATTTTTGCAAATGTTAGTTATGAATCCTTCTGCTTAGCAAATGTTGAATATCACTGAATCAGAATGATAGGAATTTACACTACATATGCATTCCTTAGTGTAATACAAATATGACACAGAGCACAGGAGAACTGTGTTTGCTATAGTGATCTTCATTTATTTCCTATTTGATTTGGAGACTGATGCTGCCTCAACGTCTGCAGAATGCAAACTGTTTATATGGTTACTGCTGTACTGAGGCTGGGGGTTGTGGGGCACAAGAGATACTAAGGCTTGTGTGGCATTTCGTCAGTGCTGCACAAACAGGTAGTATTTTCATGGGCAAAAAATGCAGTTGGAACCTACTGGTGACTCAGTGTGGCCAAGCAGCTACAGAAAATACCCCTTTGTGGAGCACTCATCTGACAGTGCCTGTCTTCTCTGATGCCCAACTGCTTGTTCCAGCTGCTGCACCTGCTTATCCACAGCTCCCACCTTTCCTGACTCTCCTTTCCCTTATGTTTTTCAAACTTATCCTCTTCTAAAACAACCCCATTTAAAACATTTTTTAAAGCCAGAGGTGGCTGACTTAACCTGAATTTTGCAAGGAATCTAACATTCTTTCTCTTATTTTGTTCTGTTCCTTTTTTCTGTTTTTCAGTTTTTGTAAGGGCTTCAGGATGAGGTCTGTATTATTTCAGTGTTTGCAAATTATCTAGTATAACAAGATACAGCCCACATTTTTGTCAGCCTTAAAAAGCAAGATATTGTTCAGACACTACAATTCCCTACCGTTGTCTGTGGCTAATGAAACATGGCATAGGACATATTAACTGCTAAAAAATGCAGAAGAGCAGCATGTATCCCTAACTTTTTGTTAATTATTCATCTGGATTGTAATTCCATTAAAAATTGCATACAAAAATGCCATCATATCTTCACTAACTAGTGTTAGTCAGGGTAGTGCTTTAGAGTTTCATATCCTGTCTTATTTTGTTGGCCTGATGTTATAACCTAACATTCATCCAAGGCAGTGCAGAGTATCCTTCCTCAGTTTGCAGGTGCACCAATATGAGGAGGCTGGCTGTACAACTGTTTTCACTCTGCGAGTGTGAATTCTCAGTGTGTACTATGGGCCATTTCAGAGAGACAAGGAAAGGACCAGTTCAGGAAACAATGCTGGTCACACAACATTGACCCAGAGCATCCCAAAGAAATGGTCCTCAAACAGTAAACCTCAAACTTTAAAGTAAAAGGAAAGAATGAATGCCATGGCAGAGAGAAGGGACCACTGTGCTCACACCAGTACAAAGTTCTTTTCATACAACAGGGACTGAAAACAGGCTGTTCAATCGTAGTGGATGCAAGCACTGGGGCTTGGGTTTGGAAAGTGCTAACCTGGAACAGGTTTTCCTCCCATGAGACTACTCATCCTGAATTTCTTGGCTACTTCCTTTTCTCCTACAAGGTCTTAGTTCGTGGGATCTTTTTTCCCTAAGTCTGTGTGTCACCTTTGATGCAGAGACAGAGGAGGAATGGGAGCCATGGGCATGACCAGACAGCTAAGTGTGCAGTCACACATTCCCCTGTAAGACTTTGGGCTGGCTCCTGCACTGCCAGCGTGTCTGGAAAACCATGACTGCATGTAGAGGGAGAGAAAGGGTTTGGCATCAGCATTTCTGTGTAAGAGACAGAACGATGGAAAGTAGGAGCAGAGAGCTCTTCCTTCACTACGTTTGGACAGGAACCTAGGATCCATGTGGGAAGGAGGGTGGTAACATGACTACAAAATTAAAAGGGAATATTTTCCTAATGAGAAAAAAGATGGAGTGTTCTAGGAGTCTGATTCTTGTCATATATACTGGGGGGAGAAATGGGCATCTAAAGTATTAGACATGATCTTTAAAGTGCTGGAAACTGTAAAATTGCCCATAGAAAACTTCAATGCTGCCTGAGTTTCCGCACTTGTTTGGTTGTGCGTTACTGCTGAAATGCAGACAATTACATCAAAAGAGGCTCAATAAAGGCTTTTGCAGGAGCCAAGCTTGAAAAAAAGTGATGATGCATCTCAAACAGTCTCAGATAATTCAGCTACAAAGCACCTAAGAACTATGTTAATAGTGGGCAGCTCCCTCCAAACTAGGATAATAGTGTATAGGTCTGGGCCATAGGAGGAGGGTGAATTTAGGGTGAGCTGAATGCTAGGCTAAATATGTAAGAGAATAGAAGGCTGATTCAAACCATTTTTTCCAGTTATGTCAATAGGACCAACATTTCACATAATTTGCTTTGTTTCAGTTATTTATTTTTCCTCGAAAATGTTTGTATTAGTATAGCATTCAGGAAATACACTAGTTTGACCTCCAGAGCACTAAAGAGGCCTACTCCCAGCACAAATACCTCAAGGGCAGCAAGAGATAAAAATGCTTCATAGTGCCATGCTTATGGTCTATATAGTCAGAATCTGTTGTCCTTCTTCTGACAAATATTCTCTTTTTCATGTAATCCTTTTGAAGTCATGGGGCTACCTGTTGTTTGAGGGATTCAAAGTCTGACAACAGAGCAGTCCCTTCTAAGGGGGAAGATGCTGATTCTTTGTTCCACCCTTGGTATTTTGGATAGCATACCTCACAGCCATGCTAACTGTGATGGCTGTTGTTTTCACGATGTTGAAATTGTTGGCTAAAGCCTTCATCTGTGTAATTCAGTACTTGATTATTCATCTGGAGGAAGGAAAGGAAGGAAGAAAAGTCAGTCTGATTTTTTTCTTCAGTTGAAGTTTTATTTTCACAAATAATAACAAACAGATCAACTAACGAACTAAAAAAATAATTAGAGATTAAGGTTACTTTCAGCGTTCTTTAATAGTGTAGTGTCATTAAAAGCAAGGAATATTTGATATAGCCAATGCACAAAATTAGTCTACTCTGTGCTTGATATAAACATACATGATATCAGTAGGAATTTTTTCATATACGAAAGGATAAGCAAATCTCTCAGTATATGTATACTAGGAAAATATTTGTTTGCTGAGTACATGCTGAGCATCTTTCCTGCATTTTCTCAGAATAGGCCCTTGTGTCTCTGTGGTTAGCCAGACTGGATACATGGTTCATGTAGTTTAAGGATTACTTAATTTAACAAACCTCTGTCCTTTGTACTTTTCATTTATGCTGCTGGCACATCTTGCCAATGGCCAGATGTGCGTTACTAATACAGTGTTTTTCATTTTGATTTTGCCAGCTTCATCTGAATCATATGTGCAGCACTGGATTGTTACTAAGCCTGTAGAGTTAGGGCGTTTAGGAGGAAAACTTCTCTCTTCCGTTCCTGTTAGTGAAGAGAGTACTGGTGAAAATAGCGCCAAAGTAGTTTAGCAGAGACAGAAATGAAGTAGAGTCTGGTTATTGCCCCCAGGTTCTGTCTTTTCAATCTGGCACCAGATAGTGGCACTGAGCTGGCTGACAGGAACTGCAAAACTCAGACAACAAGTTCATCTCTCCTAAGGCAAATGGCAAGGCAAGACCTACACAGCTAAGGGTGGCGGAAGGCAACAAGTGCTTGAAGTTGGTTTTTGTTCACCCTGACCATTTCCATGATGCAGTTTATGAATTGACACCAAAACAAGTTGTGTATTAATACTATTGCAGTAGTTACAGATTGCTATGCAAAGGAAGGAACAAGCAGGGTGGGATAATAACAGTAGATAACCTCTTAAAATAGTTTCTTTATCAGAAAAAATGTACCTGGAACCAAACTTACAGATTCATCTTCCTTTGTCTTACTCCTCACCCTCAACTCCCCTGCCCCAAACAACTAATTTCTGTATATATCGGGACTTCGACACAGAAAAATGTTTATGACACAGCTATTTAAGTTACCTCTCTTGTATATGTGTCGAGTCCACTTTGCTATCTCTGTTCATGGTAAAGTTGTTCTTACCTGGCAAGTTCATAATCCACAGCCTAGACACCTAAGGAGCCATTCCTTATAGTTTACAGACCCAGTCCAGCCATGTACACAAATTGAAAGTGAGATTCATTTAGGAACAAGAACAAAGGCTCATTCATTGATATAAAAGCCACAGGGCTTCCAATTATTCAACTCTTAACTTTCTTGTTAGCCAGGTAGGGAATGAGCCAAGAGGCAGACACAGCAGAAAAATTATTTACTCACAGCAACTGGAATTAGATTAACTGTTAGAAGACATTGAACTGCGACAACGGCAGGTTTAATGAACGTGCTATGAGAACGTAAGTACACTGATAGGGGCATTTGGGGAAGTAAGAAAAGACTTTTAAAAGACTGTGAAAGTGTTTAGACGAGCAGGAAGGATTGTTGCAGGCATTCAGAGAGTGGATTTTCCTGCTAACTGGGTTTGACAGTAGCCGTGCCTTCATACCCCACTATTTGGAAAGGTACAGGAAAAGTCTGCCAGGTCCCTGAGCTGGATGTATTCTACCCTTGAAATGGCTTTATGCATCTCATTTGTGAGTTCTTGCTAAGCAACATTTCTTCCATAAAGGGACTCACCACATAACCTTTTGGCAAGATCTTCCTTGAGTGTGTCATGCCTGGAGATCATATCCTGTGACCAACCCTCTGAATTCAGGGCAGTCTCAGAATGAGTGTGAGCCTTCACAGGTGGTTGCCAGCCCTCACCCTCCAGAAACCCGAGGAAGTTGCTGGGGACGTGCTGCTTATCCATCTCCCTGGTTATCAAGTTGCTCAAGGGCATGGGGGTTCAGAGGAAGACTATACGTGGACCAGCATTCTTGGACACTAGGGAACAAGAAGAGAATATTTATATCAGGAAACCCAATACTGATTTGCAGATCATCAGCTGCCATGTACCTATGCATGAACTCACATGATGGCATCTGTGATGCTAATCCTGAAAGTTACAGATAGCCGACCTAATTTCCTAAGACTGGTCTTCATTACCACTGTCTGACTAAAACTCTGGAGAATGCTATAACCTTCAGGAAAGATAAACCACAGGGATGGGAAGGGGAATGGAAAAGGGAGAGCTGCCTGCAGTGAAAGATGAAAGGGATGATTAAGAGGCCTTCTCCACTAAGGGGACAGGATACAGCTGAGACTAGTCCTGATCAGTCTGAGGAAACAAATCCAGGAACACACTACACAGGAGACATTATGATTGAATAGCAGGAACAGCCTCTATGTGATGGCTGTCTGCTGTACAAGAAGTTGATGAGAACGACTTTTCAAGGAAGAGGGAGGAAGATTTTTCAGGTGAATAAAAGACAAACAAACTGGTAAGTATGTTTAAAAAAGACACACTGACTTCTTATGAAAGTGAAGATTAAGATTTAATAAGAGTATCAAGGTTGCCCTAAAACTGTCTCAGAGGAAGCTCTGATAGTCAAACTAGACTGCTCCTACTTGCTACTTTTGCTAGTTTCGACCTTGACCAATTTACTTTGAAATCACTGACACCCATCCCACCAGGTTTTTGTTAGCAGAACTCAAGAGGCAAAGTTAGTGTTCTTTATTACTAGAATCAAAGCTGCTGTGGTATCAGCATTGCAGTAGCCATGATGGTGCAGGGATATGTGAGAGGCCAGGCTAATAGGGAAAGACATGTAGTTTCCTTGGATAGCTGAGAAAAACACACAAGCTTTACAGTTCACATGCCTTTCCCAGTCAGCCCTCCAAGAGTCAAGCTGAGTGAGGGTGGCTCGAGCATTCAGTTCATATCAATGCCTGAAATTGCTAAGCAGAATTAGAGAGCCTGGTCACTTGCAGCGCTGGCTCCCTCCACCTGCTGTTTGCTCTGTCTCCTGCAATGACAAGATAAGCCACCACTGAAGTGTACATGCACATGAGCAGGGGGCAAATGTGGCAGCCAGTGCTTGTCTTTCATTGCAGAACGCATTCAAATCCGTGAAAGAAGATCACTATAAAAGATGTTGGTATTTATTTTATGGTATTACTAGTACAGCAGCTGCTAGGTGGTATGTGGCATCATTTGAAATGTTCTCAGTGAAACTTGCTATTTCTTCTAGGCACTGATTGCTTGGATAAACCTTGTGAAAAGTTGGTGTATGCAGTATGATCTGGGGAAAAATACTTGCTTTATCAAAAATGCCAGTAGTCTGAATAGAGCTATAAAGTATGTTAAAAATATTTTCTTAAAGACTTCAGGTCTAATACATTGGCCAGACTGTTAGCCTCGAAATTAAACCCAAGTGAATAATACATTTTGAATAATTTGATTGTTACTTCTTTTTCTCCTCATAGGATAACTAAAACATATCCTGCCCTCCTCAATTGCTTTTCAGAAGTACTCAAACATTCTATGATACAATTAAAATCTAAATTTTATGTGAGCATTGGGTATTTATTTCAGTATGTTGTTTCATTGTTAATGTCAAATGTCATGTGGATTCATTTTCACTTTCAAACAGGTTAAGTATAAAAACAACTTACTGCAAAAAATATTGTGCTATGTGATTGGAAAACCCAACAGCTGTCAACACTAGGACATTTAATGTAATATTTGTTTTCAATGAACATTTAAACCCCTTCATCCTGACTTTGATATCCATGGATAGCATCAAAAACAAGGGGCACAAACATGAATAAATCTTGAAATGAGAAATATTGCAGAAACAGTGTCAATGAATTATTGCAGACTTTTTTGTAGTATTCAGTCTTCTCTGCTGGATTGTTTGATTTAATTTTTTGTCCGTCATTTTAGCAAAAAATGTCACCACAGTCTGTGTTCTGTGTGAAAACATTCTCGATAGTTGGAATTTAGATTTTGTGCCCTTCCTGCCCTACCTTCTTTTCTCCCAGAAGCTTCTACAATGGTGACAATTTAGAAAAACAGGTCCTAACCTGAGGTTAGCAGATTTTCCCAGTTAGTGTCTCCTACATACTTTCAGATAGCAATCTGTTATCCCACAAGATATTTCATTTGAGTCCTTTCAAGTATCCTTTCTCAGACCTCTTGAGTTGCAAGTCTGTAAAATTCCCCATTTCTGTGCGTCAGTTGAGGAGTTTTATTTTTCCAGTGCTTAGTGAGAGTATTTTGTACACAAACTGTCAGATTCTGCCACGATTTACTTTGCCATTAACGAAAGGCTGTGTTAGAGCAGTGATTGCAAATCCCATTCATTACAAATTGCAACATTAAGTTCTGCATAGCAGCACACTTGTGGGGCAAGATTCGCGCTAGCCCATGCATTCCACTGGGAGCAAAATTGTGTGTATGTTTTGATTCTTATGTATTTCCCTGTACTGGGATCAGCTGAAGGAGAGGGCTAGCCATTAAGAGTTAAATAGTGCAGAGTTGAGCAACCTGCACACAGATGGTAGATATGAAGTGCAGCTTTTGAACTTCTCATAAGATTGGATGGGCCAGCATTGGCTTTCTGCCAGTTTGTACCCATTTGCCATAATATACTCAATCAGAACAGTAGAGTTCATAGTCGAGCAGATGTACACAAACTGTATACCCCATAAACTAAGGTGAAATAAGGTAAAATAATGGCATCTCTACTTTGAGTTATTGTCTATTTTTAGTACCCATTCAAAATCCCTTTGGGAAGGTGCTTTTAAGAAATTAGGACCTGAAAAAAATGCACTTATTTTATAAGTGTATTTTATAAGCTCATTTTATAAATCTGCTCCAGGAGCAGATTTATAGAAGAGCTCCAGTGGAATCTCTTCTTTGCCTGGTGCACGCATATGATTGCTTTCTGAGCATATATTGGGCACAGGCAGCACATATGAGGGCAGGGGCCTTGGGACCTACTGTAGGTCACACTGCTGTCAGCTCAGACATGCAAATGGAGGTACAGTCTCTTCAGTTTTCCAATAAATCTGTGAGTGTTTGGGGAAGGATAGTGAGTTTTAAAGGATATCTATTAATGCTGTCTAATTCCAGAGCTGGCTTTAAGCAGGAGACTCTGCTGTGGAATTTAAAGGATCCCTGTGTTTTATAGCTAGCCTTAAAGTGGCTGAGATGAGGCATGCAGAGGTTCTAACAAGTAAACCATGGAAGAGAGAAATTGTGGGACAGCAAACCTGGTCATGAGAACAGGAGTGATAGGGCTGTGGGTGAGGTCAGAAAGTGGCCTTCAGAAGAGAAGTATAAATGTAGCTATTGAATACACTGTGGTGGTGGTCATTCCTGCTCCTTGAAAAGGAAAGATGGCCTTAGATTCAGGGTTGCCTTATCACAATCCTGGCCCAAAATCACAATTTCTAAATTTCTGTAAAGACTAGAATATTACCCAAATATTTCGAAGGTAGAGATGGTAGTAGATGTTGATAATTCCTCAGACAAAATGTGTAAATCCCTCCTATAGTGAGAGAGGTCTTTTTAGGCAATCGTAAAAACCTTTGAAAAAAATGCTGACTAACTTCTGCTTGTTAATGCTGAACGATGTGCCTCCTGAGTTCCTACAGGACCCTACAGGACTTTCCTCTAGAGTGAAGAAGTTAATCCTGAATAGGTTCTCCAGGGACATTACAAGAAGAGCCTGGATTAGGCAGGCAGCTTTCATAGAATCATAGAATTGTTTAGGTTGGAAAAGACCTTTAAGATAATTGAGTCCAACCATTAACCTAGCACTGCCAAGTCCACCACTAAATCATATCCCTAAGCACCACATCTGTATGTCTTTTAAATACTTCCAGGGATGTTGACTCAACCACTTTCCTGGGTAGCCTGTTCCAGTGCTTGACAACCTTTTTGGTGAAGAAATTTTTCCCAGTATCCAATCTAAACTTCCCCTGGTGCAGCTTGAGGCCATTTCCTCTTGTCCTATCACTTGTTACTTGGGAGAAGAGACTGACACCCACCTTGCTACAACCTCCTTTCAGGCAGTTGTAGAGAGTTTCTCCAGGCTAAACAACCCCAGTTCCCTCAGCCGCTCCTCATAAGACTTGTGCTCTAGACCCTTCACCAGCTTTGTTGCCCTTCTCTGGTCTTTCCTGTAGTGAGGGGCCCAAAACTGAACACAGTACTCAAGGTACAGCCTCACCAGTGCCGAGTACAGGGGGCTGGTATGTCTTGTGGTTCTATCCACTGTGACTTCAGTGAAATAATAAAGTTAGATTTAGGTTTTGTAATGAGGGTCCAAGTACTTTTTTGGAGGAGGCAATTTCGATTTGTCATGAGCCGATAAAACAAACAGAGCTTTGCCTTGGTAAGCCCTGCTCAAAGCATGATGGAAACTCTACCAGCCCGAAGCATGTGACCCTGAATTCAATAGGTACTCTGCTGGTGGGAAGGTTTGCTGCAGTGGACTCAGGCCATCACTGTCATTTTGTGAGTGTCATTGTTAATTGCTAACCGCAGTAAAAGTGAAAATATATTCACACTCTCCTTTTCTTAGAAACCCAAATACAAGAGGGACTGACTTTCATAAAGTACTTTGGCAGTACGCATTCCCTAGTTTATCCCATCAGATTGGACTACAGCTGTGCAGGACATGCCGTACTTCCTCAAGGGCACTCTTTTAAACAAGCCAACAATATCAAAACCTCGTGCGCAGCGCAAGCCAGGCCTGCACATGCTCTTAGACTGCATATCTGTTTAACCAGCAATTGCCGCAGTAGCTCTCATTAAAAATGATAAATATAAAGCCTCTTCGGATTTTTGAATGTAGAAGCTTTGATTTCATGAACTTCATGTCAGGGCCCTCTCTCAGTGTGCTGAGGGGCCTTTGGGCCCTCACAAGCTGCACAGAGGACTCCACCCCACCCCTGCCCGTGGTCCCAGAAGCCCCATTTCAGGTCACCCCTGGGCCTTCAGCCCGACTGCCACTGTGCTGTAGGACCAGTCTCCAGCTCAGCCACAGAACCTGTTGGTCTGGTCCCTGATCTGTGGACTGGCCTTGGACCTCTCTTGCTGCTATCAACTTGCCCAGTGATCCCAGGGCTGTGTCCCACCCAGGCAATCCTCACCAGACCTGACCCTGGCCCACAGGATTGACTCTCTGGCTTGACCTTGGACCTGCCCCACCATGAACTGGCCTGATTGATGAGCAGCAGTCCCAGCTGAAGCTGGCCCAGGTATATCTCTCAGGCACTGTGGGTCTGGTGAGGCCCTGTAGCTGCTGGCCACCTTACTGTGCTCACCTGCTGCCTCCCCATTCCCTAGGCAGTCCTGGCCCTCGCTGTGCCATGGCGTTTCACTGAAGAACACATCCAGATAACTTTTGGGGGTTTTGATCTAGATAAAAAGGGCATCAAAATTGCAAGCCAGAATGTCAGAAGTTTAGTAGAATCAACTTTGCTAGAACTGGGTCCACTTGTGAAATGCATTTTGTCACCTATAGGCACACATTTCGGGGTGGAGAGGGTTTTAGCAGTGGCTCTGAACTAGCGTGAGTACCCAAAGCAGTGTAGTGGTGGTGGCATGAGGCACCCTAGCAGGTTAATTCATTTTGCTGAAGGATAATATGAAAATAGCTTAACTGACTTGCTGAAAGACTATAGTGGGAAATTTGAGACACAGTAAGGACAGAACTCACTTTTCCAAGGTAGTGTTCATTTACAGCTGCTTTTTCTTCTTGCACTGACTCATTTATTTTGTGTTCTCTCCCTTAGCAATGAATACAAGGGAGATACTTCATAGAATTTATTAACGGCACAAGTCCTTTTTATTCCCACAGGACAACTCATGTTCTAACACTATATAGTAATGGCAATAGACTGTTGTATTCAAACCCACAGAAACACCAAAAGCCATCTATGTTGTGAGTGCTATACTTTGCGACCTATATTAGAAGAACATTAATATAATGCGAGAGTCAAAATATAAGTACATACTCACAGCGTTTGAAATAATCATATATAGCCATATATATGTGTAACTGTGTGTGAGTGCATGTGTGTATATATCAGCAGTGAGTGCATACGGGCGCTGCATCAGCAGTACAAAGAAGTCATTACTCACAGCTGTGAAATCAGATGGTTATAATATCTTGCTGAGACTTTTTAAGTTCCTTTTTATACGTATCTGTGCTACAGGTAACTAACTGCCATGTTAAAAAAAAAAAAAAGGCAAGCCACTAAAATGGCGCTAACACTTAACTGGAGGGCTTAGATTGGAGATAGTGGGGGGTGGGGAGGGGAGAGAGAGAAGCTGACAGGCTAAAGCAAGCATATATGGAAATGTCTACAAATCATTATATCACATTCCTAAACAGAGTTGTGATTCATGAATGCTGGAGTTCATTGCACAGTCTGCAGGTGATACATTCAAATGACTTGTCAGACTTTTGTATATGTTTGCTTTACCCTTTGTCAATACTTTCTCCTCTTCCTGCTTTTTCCTCATCTCTGTACAGGCATTTTGTCTTCTTCCTGAAGCTTGGACACTAGTAGGAAGGAGATTAGCACCTAACTCCACAGGGTTCTTCATTAACTGGAAAGAGCAGTTGCAGGGTCAGCCCAAATTGTGAGAGAATCTTTAGTTATCTTTTTCTTCTGAAGTCTAGAATTGTTCTACTGAGCATTTTCTGGCTAGAAGATTTGCCTGAATTACAGTTTGGGTAATTTTGATGATGGAAGCCACATATGACTACCTGGCTTCTGGAAGGTGCTTCTGCCAAATATTATGTTTGTGCTCAGAAGTTTGGAGACACTAGAATTCATCAGTGAAATATTTGCAAGAGTTTAGTAAGGGAAGAAAAGTTATATTTCTTCAACCATGCTGAAAGAAAGACCTAAACTCTTTTTCTTTTTTTTCAAATGGGAAAAAAGTCAAGGCTGATGCAGTAAGGAAAAGAAAACCAACTTGAATAAGATCAACCATCAATTCTGGCTAAACTTATAAAAAACTTGATCTGTTCTTTTGTAACAATTCATTGGTGCTTTGTTAATGTCAGTCTAGGTTTAAAAAAAAATAGAAAATTCCCACTGCATTTGACATGGACACTGTGTTTAAGCAAATGAGGTAACTATCTCCAGCCAATTACCATGAATCTGTTTATCAGCAGTAATAACCTCTGTGTAATCTCACATACAAGATCCTGATTTACCTAATTTCTATCAGACACTGTTGTCTGGAAAGTGTATCTTCATTGTTTAGGCAGCAGTCCTGAAATCTGAACAGCCTGAGGAAAATCAAGATTACTGGTTAATCCGCTAATCTTCCTGCTGAAGGCATCTTCTAGGCATCTTCTGGAAGCACAGGTATTTCAGGACAAGGGCAGTAAACATTAAACTAGCATCTTTATGATTATTGCAAGGAAGTTATTCTGCATGATAGACAAACCTAAGAGGTGTTTAAGACTTTCAACTCTTGAGTACTCTTGACTGAACAGCTGCTGACCTCAGAGTGACAGTACCCATTTAGGCTCCTGAGTTTTACACATTTACAAGTACTCTTGTCTCACTATCCCAGTCCTCTACTTCTTTTATTTGGTAAATATAACATTAAAAGAAAGCAGTCTTGGCACTAGAGCTGCATTAATAAATTGTTTCTTTTAAAAAAAGATTAGAAACTTTTAATTCAGACTTCACAGCTGTTTAAAAAAATTCACAAAGACTTGTTCACAGAAAAGCTATTTAATTTCCTTTTAGATGGAAAGCTAATAAAATGCATTCACAGTAGAGAAGGAAAGTGGCGAGCTACAGATTAACATGCTGTAGGATGTGTAACATATTGCGAGTTATACAAGCAGCAAGTGGGAAAATACTGAGTTTTTATATGACATGTTCCAGGAAGGATATAACTCATGAAGAAATAGTTTAAACATATAATTGAGTTGACATAATACACTGAATAAATTTACCAAATGGTATCATATTCAGTAAAATAAAGAAAACATAATATAATGGGTGCCAAGCATACTGAACAGGGTAAAGTTCTTCATGAAACTGATATATAACTCACTGCACCAGTCAAAGCTAATGAGTCAATAAACAAAGGAATTGAATGACGCTTGTAACAAGCATGTGGAAGATACTGAATCAGAAGGGCCACAGGAACAGATGAACTGTGCAGTAATAGGTTTTGCTTTGCAAATGCTATAGGTACCAACACATCAGCAGAGGTATAGGTATCAGACAGAAGCAGAAGTGTAAGTACCAACATGTCAGCAAAGGAATATATTAGATCCCTTTGCCACAGAATGTAAAGAGATGAGAAATTATAGCAGTAAAATTATATCATAACACATTATCATTATCGCATTTCAGCTGCTAATTACTTTCCCTTAATTATAGATTGTTTTCCTTTATATATGAGTTGCAATTTTCCGTAGCTTTTATAGATACAAAGAGACTAAGAGATGAAGTAAAATTCTAATTGAAATTCATCATCATCATAGGAATGCACTAGATTCCTTTGTCATAGAATGTAAAGAGATGGGAAATTATAACAGTAAGTTATAGGTTGTTTTGGTTTATGCATGAGTTGCAATTTTTTGTAGCTTTTATAAATACAGGGAGGCTAAGAGGTGAAATAAAGTTCTAATTTAGATCCTGTAATTTAAAAACTATATTTTTGGGTGGGGTAAAGGGTGGTGATTTGGTGCCAGAGACGACAGATGTTGGATTTTGAAATATAAATAACTTTGTCATCTCTAAAATTAGCATATTTGAATATATTTACAATAGGATGGTACTACACAGTAAGTTTGGATGGGTTTTACAGTGCTTTTGCTGCTTTTGTTCACTCTTCTTGAAAGCTTACTCTGTAATCAGGAGGAAACGATCTTATCTTTAGTGAGTAGTGATGTTGAGAATAATCTCACTTTATGAGAAATATCTGAACATTAGTCTCCTAGTCTAAGCTAGGTTCCTTTCACAATCAATGGATAGCAATGAGCTCTTCCAAAGGGCACTTCTGCCTATTCTAAAGATGAATAAATGGAACCGTGTTGAGTCAGATGAGAATCCTAATA
>VYZV01016851.1:716-30327 GCA_013401275.1 Pandion haliaetus | reverse complement strand
GAGAACATAGAAGTTGGGGGCGGGGTGGGGGGAAATAAGTATTACATGAAAACCTTTAAATCAGATTTCTACATCTTCCCTCAAAAGAGGAAATTTTTTCAACAGTCCTATTGTAATTTGCATGTATCTTAGCCACCACCCCTTCCCACCACCCATGAAATGAGCTGGAGGTATCCAGTCACGCATTTTGTAACCCGAAAAGCCTATTTATAAAGCACATCTTTCTGAAGCATAAGTAGTAACAAACAGACTGACAAATATTCAGTCTTTTTCAGTTGCTCTCTGTAGTGCAACCCTCTAGTGCAACCCAACAGATGTCTTGGTCACTGCGCTCTTTCCCAGCAGCTTAGCGCTGCCCTGCAACTAAGCAACTTTGGTAGCTCTGCTGGTACAACTGCAAACCCTGCAGGACCTCCTGTCCTCGCTGTGGTGGTTCCAAAGCTTTCCAGATGATGGTGGAGGTCAGCAAAGCCTCTCCATGTCCTGCTGTTCTCAACAGGTGAGAGAAGCTATAAGTGCTGCCCTGCTACATCCTTCTGTGGAAAATCTGTGTTCAAAACACTGCACCGATGTCTCAACTTTAGTCACTGTGAGTAAGGATCATAAAGCATCCTTCCCTAGAGCAATTTCACCCTCTCACCCAATTCTTCCAAGAGCACCTAAACTATTTGCTGCTATGTAAGTATATGCCAAGCACCTGTAAGGTGAACAGATGCACCCCCAGATACAATAGAAATAAATTAATGTTTTCAGTGTTTTAGTCTTCATTTATAGCCAATTCAGTTTCTATTGCTTCAACACTGACTGTTTCCCTTCCCAGATTACTTACTGTTTTTAAAAAGCTTTCGTTCTTCCTCTCAGCATCTATCATGGCAGTGTATAATTATGGACATGTTTTTGAGAGATCTTGCCAAGTTTTTCTTCCTCAGGAAGTCCCACTGAGAAAGTACACCCTGAGAAAGTAAAAAAACCTTGGAATACTATCTCTCTTTTTTTAGAAAAAAAAAAAGGAGAACTCCCCTTAAAATGGTAAAACCTCATCATTGAGAAAGAACAGAGCAGGAAAAACATTCCTTCCTTTATGTTATTAACTAAGCAAAACCACCTTTAACTGAACTGCATTTGCAGACTTTCATACACAGGATTTGGTTTTGCCTTGAAAGAGCTGAGCTATCAAAGCATTTTCTTGTCCCAGATGGTGGTATTAAATCAGTATCTTCAATAGAGAAACCCCCAAAAGAATGCAAGCTACAGCATTCATTATCATTGCACTTCACTAGGCAGTGTGATAGATGCTGAGAATAAATGGGGGTGTCAGTTTTCACTGCCATATGTTAGCATCTGATAGGGAAATTGTGGTGCGTTCTTCTCTGCTAGTTCTGAAATGCATTGTATACTTCCTAGGAAAAAAATACTAAAATTTTACATCAGTTTTGAGTCTGGCATTATACATCTGAATTGGTGCTATCTAAAACTTGGTATCCAAACTACTTTTTTTCACTTATGACTATTAAAATGCATTGAGTTTAAAAGATTTATTTCAGACATATATTTCAGACAGGTAAGTGTACAAGAATCAGCAGTTAAATGCCATACAGTAAAATGTCATATTTGCTGAACTTTGACCATAATGGTCAAAAGATTTTAAATTTATTATTTTGGTATATATATAGCAACTACAGTAAATTTGTCATCATGATCACAAATACCAGCCACTGAAGTTATGGCAACTAATAACCACATACCACAATTTAAAAGTCATTGAAAGGTCTGCACTGTAAGATCAGGAGCTTATGATCCTATTTCTTCTCTACACAGAGAACAAGCATGTTCTTTCAACCAGATTGAAAGATTAATGCATTTAAGACAAACCTGATCTATGTTTAGCTCAAAATTTACTTACATTAGACCGGAAAAAATACTTGTGCTCCTTAAGTGTATCTGGTTTTCCTCTGCTATAATGGCATGTAACTAACTGCCTTGCTGAGCAAGCTTTGCTCACTTAAAATATTGACACTTCTTTGAATATGAAGTGAGAAATAAGGCACATGGAAGAAAAGAGGGAAGTAAATGCAATGTACTGGTTTTTGCTGGGAGAGAGTTCTTTTCTTCACAGCAGCTCACATAGTGCTGTGTTTCCGACTGGTGACCAAAAAAGTGTTGATAACACAGGGATGTTTTATTTATCACTGAGCAGTGCTTGCACAGTGTAAAGGCTACCTCTGTTTTTCACACTGCCCTGCCAGCAAGTTGACTGGGGGATGCATAAGGAGTTAGGAGGGGACACAGCCAGGACAGCTGACTCCAACTGACCAAAAGGATATTCCAGACCATCATCCACAGTCAGCAATAAAAGCTGGGGGAAGAAGGTGGAAGGAAGGACATTCGGAGTGATGGTGTTTGTCTTCCCCAGTAACCATTACGCATGATGAAGCTCTGCTTTCCTGGAGATGGCTGAACACCTGCCTGCCGATGGGAAGCCGTGAATGAAATCCTTGTTTTGCTTTGCTTGTGTGCACGGCTTTTGCTTTACCTATTAAACTGTCTTTATTTCAACCCATGTGGTTTTGCACTTTCACCTTTTCAATTCTCTCCCCCATGACCCTGGGAGGTGACTAGCTTCCTAGCAGGATTAAACCATGACATACAAGAAGTAAGGTTCATGCGTACAGATGAGACACCCAAGATGGAACATCCGCAGTGAAGCTGGACAAAACAACTGCATTTGGGCATGGCTCAATAGCATCTGCTCCTCCCAGTGGGGCTTCATTACCTGTTTTTTTTCCGCAGTTTTGGAGGGCAGGAACAGAGTTCACTGTAGTTGCACCTGTTCCCAGTGCAAATAACTGTGGAAGCTTCAAGGCCTGAGATACAGGAGGCTGCCCTCTGACACCTCTAGTTCCCATGGACATGGTAGGAAAGAAGCTATGAAGAAACATTATTTGGCTTTCTCTCCAGATACTACTGAATGTACAGAAATGTAAAATTACTGAAGAAGTGTAACTGCTCATTGAAAAGAAAAAGGAGATGAAATGCTAAAAAACCTTGAAGTTGTTTGATAATGACTTGTCAACTGATTGTTTCCTTAAAAAGTAGAAAAAAAATAGTTTCACAAGATAATGGTGTTAAAATAAAGAGCAACTTCTAAAAAATGTCTCTCTTCAGAGGTGCTGCAGACACTTGGAATCAAATTGTCTTTCCTTTATGTAAAATGTCAAACTGAACAGAAATAAAGGATGAGTTTTCCCATAAGCACAGTTGCTGACCATGACATATACTTTTCAGAACCACATATTGGGAGTAATAAGTACCTTGATAAGTTTCTATTTTATTCATCTGTCATGGTTAAGATGCCATTGTTGACGTTGATGTTAAAAAGATGAGCAAAAAGGAATACAGAGACAGCATGTAGCTTAACTAACAGCAGGTAAATCACAACTTTGTGATACTAAGCACAGGGCTACATATAATAAGGCCACTCACATTTCCTTACTCCTTCACAGTTATCAAAATTAAGATAGATTAGATTATCCAACATTAATTGAAAAGGAAAGGATGTAATATTCATATGGACTCCTGTGTCTAAAGAAGATTCAGCCTGAGATATATGGTTTCTGAGAATTATGCAGTGAATATCCTTGTGATGATGCTTTTTTCTTATTTATATGTTTATTTTGAATTTCAGACAGATGTCTTTCAAAAAAGCTCAAGTTCAATGAACAGTGTTTGCAAGCATTCTCTCAAACAGTCTCCACATTAATGCCTTGTTATCTTTATAATACAGACAAGAAGCATCCAGTCTGCTGGAAAATATGGACTCGCTTTTTCTAATTACATTATTCTCCTACCTTATTTGCACATGGTAATCACAGCCTGTTTTATTTTTAAAATTACTTAGTAGTGATGTCTAGTAGTTAACATTTTAAAGTATTTTGAAAAATATAGAACATGCATACTAAAGAAAATAGGTAATATATATGAAATATGATTAAAATACTGGAATTGAAACACAGGTATGTACATAGATATATATAATAGATAAAACTTTCTGTATATAAATTCATAATTTACCTGTAAGCTCAACAGGTGAACAGCACTATCTTTTTTAGGGACGCTTTGTTGAAACAATTTTAACAGCTATGCAACTTAAAAAAGAGGGTTACAATTGGCTCAGAAGGCTACTGCTGCCAAACTTGATGACATCTACACCACAACACCTCTTACATCGTTTCTCAAACCTTTTTCACCACATTTGGTAAAGGTGAGAAACAATTTAAAACAAAAACAAAATGTGAAACCAAAAAGTGTTAACTTATCCTCGGATAAACATGGCTGCCTCCTTACTAGTTAAAATTTTCTTTGCATTCACTGCATTAAAATGTGAATGAGGCTGGGCAAAAGTGAGCAGCAAGGTTGCTTTTTGTTTGTTAAATAATTTCTTATTTTCCAGTAATTCTGTCAGGACCTCAAGCACACTCAGGCCTTGCCCGAACTCTGGCACACATACGTATATCTGTGCCCAGCCCTGCCTCCAGCTGCCTGGCCTTGGGCTCCAGACCTAGAGTACATGGAGCCCATCTCCAGCCCAGCCTCCAACCCGCTCTGCGGCTGCTCATAACATGGCCCCTGCACGTACCCTGGACCTGGTTTGCAACTCCTCTGGGGCTGTGGATGGTTGCTACTAGCCCTTGGTGCTGCTCACCCAGCTTGTGTACTGCAGCACTGTGCCTTGTCGGAGAGGGCACAGCCTGCACTTTGGTCACCCTCGGCTCCCAACTCGCCCCCCCTCACATAGCTTCTCCCTGACAGTTTCCATCCTGAAAAATTACAGGCAGATCCTGAAATAGCCAAATCTTTTATAAGTTGCTGAAATCAGGTTAACTGAATTCCCGTGCACGGGAAAAGGGCAACATTTGCCTCATAAGAGAAGGATATATGGCACCGACAGCTAGGACATCCGCAGTTTAGGGGATTGCCTGTGTTTTGCTAAAACTTCCATGTAACTTCAACAGTGAGAGTTAACAGTACCCCACTCACAGTGCTAAGGGAATTGCCATGATAATATTGTATTACTACATTTATATGTTTTTTATTTTGCCTGCCAGTCTGTAGAAAATACTATAAATACAGGAAATCCTGAGCTATATAAGCAGAAGTTCCTAAAGCTAGCTTTAGGAAAGTTTAAACATGTTTAAACTTTCTGAAGAACAAAAAATACCAGAAAGAATTTTGAAAAAGAGGATGAAAAAGTACTTTATAATCTAAAATTCTGAAGAAACAAATCTCTTAATGGAATAAAGCTTCAAAATAAAAATAAGGCCAGAGGAAACCGACTAAATAATGGAATGGAATAACTAAACATCTTTCTTTGGCTGGACAAGTACAATTAAACACTATCTTTAACCTTGCTCAATACTTACCAGATTTAAAAATGACAAGTTCAGCTTTAGGATTATACACAAATATTTTTCTCTTTTCAGACTACTATATCATTTCTGACATTTTTATGAAGAACATAGCAGTGTTCTCATATATCCTCAAAATAAACAGAATTTGAAAAAAACAAATTCTGTAATTTGATATATTTTCAGGCAGTTGAATGTTAGATGGGAAAATCTGGGAATCTGCTGCCCTGCAACTCCCCAAGTACAAGTGTATATAACAGAAATACTCTGCAAAAGTCTAGGCCTGGAAAACCCAACCCCTTTCAAACACACACAGTTATTTCATGTGAAATGCGAGGAATGTTTATCATGGTTCAGGTGGATGGTCTCTGATGCACTGTAACAGATTTGGATCCATTATTTGGATCCGTATCTGCTCTGGTGTCTCATATCTGTCAGAGACACCACTTAAGTGCCTGAAGCTGTCCATTACACGTCACCACTTTGAACAGAGTTCAGAAGTCTTTGCACATCTGAGACAGGAATTAAGGACAAAAGATCTTCCAGAAAAAAATTGTAAGCAAACTACCAAGCAAATTAAATTTTCTTACCTCCTCACAATCTTGAAAATAAGGCATGCTACTACAATTTTAGTACTAGTTCTTCTAGAAATGAGGAAGCAAGTAGACCATTTGTTCACAAAATTTTATATGCAAACCCTATAAACTACAAACACAGAAGAAGCTCTACCTGAAAGCAGCGGTAATCACAGCTAAGCTTTCTCCCATATGAGACATGGAAACCAATCTGCCCAGAGATCACAGCTTGGTGTGGTTACAAGCATACGACAGTCATACCATCAGCATTACAGCTCAGCCATGAACTAGAAGATAGATTTCACTACTACATTGAGAGCAAACTGGTATTTTAGTTTTCAGTAGTACTGCTCTAGATAAAAAAAATGGCTAAATATATAGTTAATATTTTTGATCATGTAAGATATCCAATAAATACTCAGACCTTTTATGTTCAATAAACAACCTTCAACTGAAATGTTTAAAGTTACCAGTTTCCCACTGACCAAGCACATCAATATTGAAGGATTGAGTCTGAATGAAAAAGTTTTTACTGAAAAATATATTCTCTTCTGAAAATCAGAATTTTATTAGCTTCGAGTAATTTTTTTTGTAGGTATGTACTATCATTTAGAAATGTTCTGTAAAAAAAAGCCCCTAACTTCAGATAAAAATATTTTTCTTTCACCCCTGAAGAGACATGTGTAATTTGAGTCTAACACGTTACCAAAACATTCCCTGAAATATGAATTAATACATTCCCTACCCTGTGCACATACTTCAAAGCTGAAACAAAACAGGTATATCAGGTTCCCTAAAGCTTTAAAAACATCTTCCCCCCACCCCCAATACTCATGAGCCTCCAATATAATAGCCCTAAACCCCAAACATCATGTGTGAGCCAACTGAGTAGTTTCCCCGCTTTTGAAGTTAGTAGAGTTTTAGAGCCTTAGTATGCTGCACATTCACAATGTGCAATGGTATGATGTAAGTGAAGCACATCAAAATTGAACTCCATAAACTTTTATATACTGTGAAAGCCTAGGATTTGGTGCCATTAGACTGAAAATACCACTTACTTGTTTTAGACAAACCATGCAGTATATTGTGACCAATTAAAAAACCTGCATATTATTGCCCATTACTTGTGTTATATCTCTCCCTCTGCCTTCTATAGCCAGAAGGCACGTGGCTCATCTCCACCTAGAAGCAAGCCTAAGAAAGTCAGTAATTCAGAGTTTGAGTAGTGCTGAAATTATTTCCTTTCCACAGTGCAATTTTAATTCACTTATTTTAAGTCCAAGGACAAGAAGACAAAGGATTGGAGTGGTTTTCCCTACATACTTGTCATTTTCACATTTCCTAAAGAGAAAGGCAAAGCCAAAACTCTTGAATTAGAAACTTGTCATATTGACAGGCACTACATCATTTCTTAGTTGCAGGGTTCTCTCTTCCACAGCCTGTAAGTATTTGCCGATTTTTATTTTCAGGGGCAGGATTTCTAACAGGAAGCCTAACTTCACTCTCTTGCTGTTTTCAACATGAATCAGAGCAGAAACCCTCCTTTGGCACTAGAAACCAAGCCAGCTAAAAATACATGCCCTTCCTACAACCCAGTCACCTAAATGCATCTCTATTTTCAAACCTACTTACTATGGAACTGAAACAAAGTTTTGCTTTGTCTTATAAATACCAACAGTATAGTAAAGAAAAAGGATGTCAGATATATTTACTATACGCTGTATGTAACTGCAAGGCAACAGCTAACATGCTCTCTCCTTAACTTAGATAAAACTTCCTGGGAGCTAGGGAGAGGACACAATATAGCAGAGGTGCAAACCAGCTCCCAAAATTGTACTTGAGTAGCTAGCTAGCACCTGCTGGGATTACACAGCAGCCCAAAAGCTCATTGAAGATACCTGACACAGATTCATAGAATCATTTAGGTTGGAAAAGACCTTTAAGATCATCAAGTCCAACCATAAACCTAACACTGCCAAGTCCACCACTAAACTATGTCCTGAAGTGCTACATCTACACGTCTTTTAAATACCTCCAGGGATGGTGACTCAACCACTTCCCTGGGCAGCCTGGTTCCAATGCCTGACAACCCTTCCAATGAAGTAATTTTTCCTAATATCCAATCTAAACCTCCCTGGGGAAGCTTGAGGCTGTTTACTCTTGTCCTATCACTTGTTACTTGGGAAAAGAGACTGACCTCACCTCACTACAACCTCCTTTCAGGTAGTTGTAGAGAGCGATAAGGTCTCCCCTCAGCCTCCTGTTCTCCAGGCTAAACAACCCCAGTTCCCTCAGCCGCTCCTCAGAAGACTTGTGCTCCAGACCCTTCACCAGCTTCGTTGCCCTTCTCTGGACACGCTCCAGCACCTCAATGTCTTTCCTGTAGTGAGGGGCCCAAAACTGAACACAGTACTCAAGATACGGCCTCACCAGTGCCGGGTACAGGGGGACGATCATTTCCCTGCTCCTGCTGGCCACACTGTTTCTGATACAGGCCAGGATGCTGTTGGCCTTCTTGGCCACCTGGGCACACTGCTGGCTCATATTCATCTGGTTGTCAACTGGCACACCCAGGCCCTTTTCCACCGGGCAGCTTTCCAGGCACTCTTCCCCAAGCCTGTAGCGTTGCATGGGGTTGTTGTGACTGAAGTGCAGGATGCAGCACTTGGCCTTGTCGAACCTCAATTGGCCTTGGCCCATCAATCCAGCCTGTCCAGATCCCTCTGTAGAGCATTCCTATCCTCAAGCAGATCAACCCTCCCTCTCAACTTGGTGTCATGTGCAAACTTACTGAGTGGACACTCGACCCCCTCCTCCAGATCATTGATGAAGGTATTAAATGGAACTGGATTGTCAAAAAGCCATTCTCATGATGAAATAACTTCTCCCACACAACATGTCTTGAAAATGAACAGCAAGATAGTACAAGCTGAGGAACAGGCTCACGCTAAACCTCTCCAGTTACTGTAGACTAGGTAGACTGGCTTGGAAAGGGGGACTCATGATAGACATCTTGAAAACAGGTTAATTAGAGAAAAATAATGAAATGTAGACTATATTACATTGTACTAATTCAGATTGTTTTGAGGCATCTATGGATGAAAATGTGTGTATATGAATGCATACATGTGCTGAACAACTGTAATTATAAAGAAATACAATTATAAAGAAATGCAGCTGCAGAATATTAAAAATGAAAGAATGTTAATAGCAACACGAAAAAACCCCACCCTTTCATTCCCCATCAATTCAGAACCTTAAAAGGAATATTACTACTTTTAATAAAATTTTTGTTGAGCCAGGCAGTATAGAAAAGCCATAAAAGGTAATACGCTACCTAATTTACATTTAAACCCTTTAAAAGCTGCTGAGAAGTACTACATATTTCATATATGGTCAACTGCAACAACAGAATTCATTCCTCTCACACCATGCACTTTTTATCAACAATTTAAGTTAGCAAGCTGCTGATAGCTTGTTTCTTTCCATCTTAGACCCATTATCCACTATCCCTGAACAACTTTTTTGTCAGTAAATCCAATTACTTCGTAATATCTGTGTTTAACATTTTCTTGATGCATGGACAAATCAGAAGTATTTCCATTAAATAATCTGTTTTGTTACCTATCCGGTCCTTCCAACGAGTAAATGAGTTAAACTAGGACTGAATATCTAAGGGCTCCCTTCCAACTTGAACTATTTGTTACTGCAGTCCTTTCACAATTACAATTCAATGAAGAAAAAATTTATACAAAATTCAAGAAACAAAATTGGGTTCTCATTAATGCATTTTTGTAGGTAAAAATTAATTTCAGAAAACTGTTAATAGTTTCTCAGATAACTGTATCCTGAGTAACAGTACTTCTTCCATTTCCTCATATACTTCAAAGTTCTTCATGTGCGGCAAAATGGCTGTAAACAGAATGAGATAGCCTAAGTTGAATTTTGTCCAGAGAATAAACTTTCTAAATATTTTAATTAAGCTAATCATTTGTCTGATATTTACGTTATTTATTTCATTTTCAGACATCAGCAGTCTACTAGGAGAGATCTGTTAATCTTCCACAAGAACTTAAGAGTTCTCCTCACTGTGGTATTCATGCACCTCACAACTGCTAATGCATTTATCCCCACAAACCAAAAATCATTAAGATTTTAATGCTAGCTGGGTTCAAATGACTATTTCTCCTCAGACTTTCAGGATGATGTTGGCATGTCATTCAGGTATCCCTTTTTTACCCTCTTAGTAATTGCCCTAATATGTTTCTGTATGTCCGTGTTTCTACAGAATGCTAGACCAACACTTAAAAATTCTTAAAAAGGCTGGGGTGTCTGTATGAAAATCATTGCACAGACTTAACCAATGTGTATGAAAGTTCCTTTTAATTTTTGTTATTTGTTATGATGGATTTTGCTTTTCTTTTTTTTAACTTTTTACCACTTGTAAAACCAGGAGTGGTCAACTTTTTACCCATTAAAAGATTGCAACAATGCTCAGTGATCAAAAACTCTATTCAGCAATGTCCTGGTTTCAGCTGGGATAGTTAACTGTCTTCCTAGTAGCTGGTATAGTGCTATGTTTTTGAGTTTGTTATGAGAAGAATGTTGATAACACAGTAATGTTTTCAGTTGTTGCTAACTAGTGTTTAGTTTAAAGTCAAGGCTTTTTCAGCTTCTCGCGCCCAGCCAGCAACAAGGCTGGAGGGGCACAAGAAGTTGGGAGGGGTCACAGCCAGGGCACCTGACCCCAAGTGGCCAACAGGGTATTCCATACCATGTGATGTCATGTCTAGTATATAAACTGGGGGGAGTGGGGGTGGGCGGAACACCGCTCAGGGACTAACTGGGTATCGGTCGGTGAGTGGTGAGCAATTGCATTGTGCATCACTTGTATATTCTAATCCTTTTATTATTACTATTGTCATTTCATTAGTTATCATTAACATTATTAGGGTTTTTTTTCCTCTGTTCTATTAAGCTGTTCTTATCTCAGCCCACGACATTTACTTTTTTTCCGATTCTCTCTGCCATCCCACTGGGTGGGGAGAAAATGACTGAGCGGCTGCATGGTGCTTAGTTGCTGGCTGGGGTTAAACCATGACAAGTAGCAAAAATGAATTCATAATCTCCTGATAGCTATCCACACCAACTGCCCACTGAACATTTAAATACAAAAAATACGTTGACACAGAAAAAAGTAATATAGAACCATATGGCTGATTAAGATCCTTTAAAATACATTCCATTTAAAATACAGAAATAAATGTTTTGAGTATTATTTTGCATTTTTCAGACATTTTATTCTTCACAGAAAGTAGCTCCATACATGTTATTTTCTACTTATCTTATCACCTTCTACTACAAATCGAAAATGCTAATCAGTTCACTTTGAAAACCTCCATAGTCCATTGCCAGTTTTCTACGTTAGATTTTCCTCTGGGGCTTTCTAACTGAACATCAGTTGCCTTGGTTAAGTCTTCTCAAAAAAATGAAGAAATAACTTCATTAAAGTACTTGATTAATTTATGTTATTTTCACTTAATTAGTGATTTTAGTTACCATAATTTCCAGAATTTCATAATAACCATCTGAACTCAAGGGTTTTATTGATAAATTCATGATCTTTTTAAATTTACCAAGCTGATCAACAACTTCATAAACATACAGTTTTTACTGTACTGAAAACTTATAAATTATAGATATGTATGAGAAGTATAGCTATGCATGAGAAGGAGCATTTGCCTAGGGATATTTGCCTTCCTCAAACTAGTTTAACAAAAGTCTAATCCTCTATGAATACACTATTCCACAGGAAGGAATTCACATCACTGAAGAAAATTACAGTTCAAGACCTAACACAGGCAGACTTAGAGTTTCTTTCACATTAAAACCAAAAGGAAGATAAGATATGGAAGAATGGAAGACATTAGGTCTTCACCTCATAAATAAGTGGTGTCTAGGCACTTAAATTGTATTCAATTCCAGTATTGTATTCAAAAAACAAAAAGCAACAGCCAACTGAAGTGAACCTACAGGTATGGGCAATGAAAACGGCTGGAAGTCCAGGAACACATTATCATGGGCCACACTTGTTAAAATGCTTTAGTAACTTTTATTGTATTGCAAATACTTAAGATAAGCAACAATATATTGAAAGTAAATACAGAGTATCTCATTATCTCCTCAGAAATACAAAGGGATAAACGACAGAAGTATTACATATAAAACGGATGGAATTTTTTTTAAATGGTGTGTAATTACATCTACTGCTGCAGTGTAGTACTGAGCTCAAGAGTTAAAAAAGCTCAAAAGGATTTTTTGTGGGTTTTTTTAGTACAGCAAACAATCAGCTATTGCATTAGATTTTCCTTTTTATGACAGCTACTTAATGTGCAAAGTTGAACCGTTAAAACTGTAATATAATGATTAGAAGACAGAGGGAAAATATACAATGCACTGAAATAAAAGAATCGCTGGCTTAATAAGTAAGAATTACTGCTTAAATAACACACACACTCACATATAAATAAATCCCTTAACTGGCTCTTGTTTAGGTAAAATTGAAAAGAAATCCTCATTTAAATTTGGAATCTAAGGGGTTAAAGAAAAAGCAATATAAATTGGCAAAGTACTCCAGTTATCTACTTTTTGGATCAGTCATAAAAAATTAGGCTGTTTCTAAATAAATAGGGGTTTACATTTTTGTAAAACAACAGTGGTTGACTCTTTCAGCTTTTTCTTACATGCTTCTTAAAAGCAACTGTGTGCCCAAAATAAAAGATAAAGACTGCCAATAAATTATTCATGCTGTTCATGTCATATAATTTAATGCCCAATTTTTTCTGTTTCTTAAATAAAAATAAACCGTATCTATGGTGCTTTTCAAATACTAGAAACTTTACGCTTTGTGGAAACAATTGCCTACTAATTTGGGGATCAAGATAGATGTGAACATTTCTGCATCTGTTTTGTTCATTAGTTAAAAGGTCTGCAGTAAACAAAGGAGAGATACATTTTAAAACATCTTTATTATTGTTAATGACAACTGCTTCAATTATCTAGAATTTCTTTTCTGTAGCAACATGCATGTTCCAATTTTAACTCACTATATCTTTTTGCTCTGCAAATGACACAAACAGTCCTTGAACTAGATTTTGTCTTTTATGGTCTTTACTTATTTTTCCTCATAACAAATAATCCACAGTAATTTCTTTTGTGTTTCTAGCTGCCAAAACATAAACTGTAATATTTCACAGCAAATCAGTGTTCTTAAAAGTGTTAGTTTTCCACTATCCACTTCAGATTATTCTAATTTGCCATAAAGTATTTTAACAGAACATTAAAATTCTTTCTGCCAAAACCCATGACTGTAGTGTCAGCAGGCACTAAGCTAAAAAGGTTCACTGTCATTCAGGATATGAGAAGTAGGACATGCTCCAGCTCGCATTAAGGTGAATGAACAAATTTTTATTGATTGTAATGAGTTGGCCAGGTCCCCTGACTGAGTTGAGATTAATATTCCCCATCTCACGAGAAGTTTACTGCTAAACTTCTGTATGTCTAAACAGGTTTTCGCCTGTAATTGCTCAGTGCTGGGGCAACTGAATTAGCTCTTCATTTTATAATTTATAGTTTACTTCTGCAGATGTACTCAGAATTTTAAAAGCAAGCATTAATCCTAAAAACTTTGCTTTGCTTGACATATACTAAACAGCAGTCCCTTACCTGATGACTAACACACAGTCTTTGCAGGTCAATGCATTTGCCCATGTTGAGCAATCAAAAATCACTAGATTTTGACGAAAACCTTTACATTATAGCAAAAAGTGTTGTGGTTCTGAAATAAAAAATAGTAAGAAGAAAAGCTCATACATACCAAGTACTTAAGTACAGGGTATTCTTCTAAATGGCAAGTGAATAACTATTACCAGGCAGAAACACTGCATATCACTACAATTCCATATGGAACCCAATTTCCTGACAAATAAAGCTTGTCCTATTTGTTAGGAACATTTCCACCAAAGGTCCAGATTCAATGAGGTGCCTACACTTGGCTTCTGTTTAAGCACAGAAGTAAATAAATGCAATAGACTGATCGTGTGTTTGAAGTTTATCATATAGTTAAGCACTTTAGTAAAACAGAACATCAGTTTAGAAATATAAATGAGATTTCTTTAGACCTTTGCAGGAAAGCAATTCACCTATACAAGAATTAAACTTGACAGTGACAGTTTCCACAAACAGATAAACAAGCTGACAATAACCTGAAGCACTGGTGTTGCAGATTTTCAGCCACATCGTCACAGTGGAGGAAAAAAAAAAACCTATTCATGGTTTTTTACGTATTAAAGGCTCCAACACTAGCAAAATCAGCTAAAAGCTTAGCATTGTCATCTCTTTCTCTTCATTATATTCCCTGTTAAAGTAAGTAATCAAACAATCTAGAAAGTCAAAAGGTATTAAACAGATTTTATAACTTTTCTTTAATATCTTACATAAAAAAGGAAGACAGTGTATTCCTTAAGTGTCCAAGTAAGCAAAATGTTAGGTCTTTCTTTATGTCTTAAAATATCAATCCATTAAATAATTAAGAGTTTCATCATTGTAATTTTAAAATTTCAAATACACTGAATTTATTGAAATAAAAAAAAAAGTAATCCAAGCTGAATTAAGTGACTAGGCAACTCCCCATCATGCAAGACAACCAAAGATGTAAAAAAAAAAAAAAAAAAAAGTCAGGTTTGGTAGCTTTCATATCCAAAAGCACAGAAGGAAGAACGTGCTGATCAAAAGGTCCACAGAAAGAAAGGCTTTAATCATCCAGTGGAAAAATAACAATTTGTGTTAAAGGACAGAATAACCACCATTCAACATTAAAACAAATTTCACTGTACAAAGGTTTATGTGACAGTCTATTAAAACAGACCCTGGGAAGAGAGAGAAAACATGAAGGTCATGGCACCAAAGGGTATTTTTATCTTCATAAAATGCCATAAGGATATGACCTAGCAAACAAAGCAGAAGCCCAAGGCATTCTGGTAATAGAAGATAAAGTCTGAGAATTTCTGAAGAGATGAATTAAGCCCGAACAATCCAGGTCATTCACATTTTAAAACTTTTTAAGTTTTCAAAAATACTCTATGAAAGTATTGAATGCTTCAAGCCCAGAAATGTAGTAAAGTCTGCCAATAAAAAAGGATCAAGTCTGAAAATTGCCTCAGTTTAAGCTTGGCAGAATTGGTAATATTTAGAAAAAGATCAACTATAACACATTTTGCTCACAATTTGTATTTTGAAGGATCTTTCTGAATAATACAAGCAAAAACTGCCATGTAAAAATTTAAAATTTACAGGCAACCTGATCAAAATCTTCTTTTCTCTTCATTTAAAAAAAAAATCCTGGTTGAAATACTTGGAATAATTATGACCACTGTCTAACAAAAGAAAACAAAAACGAAAAAGTGAATCCCGTTTTATTTGTCAGTGGGAAGCTGGCTAATTGCTGGTGTCTGATGCTGCTTCACTCCCTCTGTGGCTCCTGGCAGTTAGCTAGCAGCCAGGTTTTCCAGATTTGCACTAGCTTTAGTGTAGATATTACTGAGCCAATGTAAAGCTAAACAGGTTGTCAAAATTAAACTTTTTGTTTCAGGTTTTGGGGTTATTTTACAGCAAGCTTCTGAAGTGAATAAAAACTACAAAAATCCTTCAGAGATAAAGAATATCTTCATTCCTCAAAGTCAGATTTTATTGATGATGGAGGTGGGAAATGGTGCTGTGATTGTCCCATCCCTTCTCCTTTACCACACAGGCAATGGGGTTTCTCTGAGTTCATTCTTCCTTGAACACAAGCGTTGTCAAGAAATCACCCTGGCAAGCTGTTTGACTACTTCCAAAACAGACTTGTTTCTCATATGAAATTGTCCAGGTTGAATTTCCAGCCCATGGAGTTTATTAAACCTTGATCTAGTTTCTAAGAGGGGCAGGTGCCCAGGCACTGGTGGGGGTGGCTGCAGGGCGGCCTCTGTGAGGAGAGGCCAGGGCTGCCCCGTGCCAGACACAGCTGGTTCCAGCTGGCTCCAACCCACCCACCGCAGGACACGGCTGAGCCCAGTAGCTAAGGTGGGGGTGCCTCGGTGGAAACATTTAGGAAAGGGCAAAACTTGGCAACAGCGGCAAGGACTGACAAAAAAAAAGTCTGAGAAACAGCCCTGCACACAGCAAGATCAGAAAAGAAGGAGGAGAGAGCAGAGGAGCAGAGATTCCCCTGCAGCCTGTGGAGGAGACCATAGTGGAGCTGGTATTTCCTTGAAGCCGATGGAGGAGACCATGAGGTAGAGAAGGTATTTCCCTGCAGCCTATGGAGAGGACCATACCAGAGCAGATATCCACGCTGCAGCCCATGAAGGACCCCTCCACTGGAGCAAGTGGGTATTTCCTGAAGGAACTGCATCCCGTGGAGAGCTCATGCAGGAGCAGGTTTATCCTGAAGAACTGCAGCCTGTGGGATGGACCCACGCTGAAGCAGGGGAGAAGTGTGAGGAAGAAGGAGTAGCAGAGCAGAGCTGTTATGGACTGACCACAACCCCCATTCCCCATTCCCCTGCACCGCTTAGGGTTGCGGGGAGGAGGTAAAGGACTCAGTAATGAAGGACTGAAGTTGAACCTAGCAAACAGCAGAAGGGGGAAGGTGTTTTTACTTTTGTCTTTGTTTCTCACCACCTTACTCTATTTTTAATTGGCAGTAAATTAAATTAATTTTCCCTGAGTTGAGTTGATTTTGACTGTGACAGTAGTTGGTAAGTTATCTCCCCAACTTTATGTCAACTCAACGAGCTTTCCATTTTATTTTCTGCCCCTGTCCTGTTGAGGAGGGGCAATGAGAGAGCAGCTAGGTGGGTGTTCAGAGCTGGCCAAGGTCAGCCCACCACTACCTTTTAAACAGAGACCCTTTTAACAAATTATTACGATTAAATTGCGCTATTGTATGTTTCTGTACATCTATGACATCTAATTATAGAGTATTGCCAAACATATCTATATGTCATAACAACAACTAATACACAAACTTATCTCCAATAACAAAATGCTAAGAAACCCCTTACTTATTAAAACTCTTGACTGCAAGAATCTAAGAGACTAGTGATAATATTTAACTGTATGAAGAGCAAGTATCAATCACATTATTTCTTAGACCTGTCCCATTTATTGCATAATAGTTGTCCATTTTAAAAGCTGAATTTTACTTTACACTGCTGTAAAATACCATACTGTTTTCCAGAAAGGGAAACAGCTTTTTCTTCTCAGTGTGGGTGCTGGGAACATTGTTCTTGTCACTCAGGTAGAATTCTTTCATGCTTTATACATCATGTCAAATATTACCCACTCAAAGGACCAAAATAAAAAAACTTACACATACATACACACTACAACCTCTCTATTTATTTCATGAACAGTTAAAAGAGATTTAGGTCAAGACCCAAAAAAAGAAGGGCCTTTGAGTGGAACTCCCATGTAACAACTCAACTTCCCAAACATTCGCTACACCCAGACAGCTTTTATTTGGTCTGAGCAACCTTGGCATTCCGATAGGACACTGCCTTTCAGTCTTCTGTTCCACATTCATCCTCAGTCAACAAGATCATTATCCACAATACAAGATCTCACTGTTGTCCATTAGACATCTTCACTTGCAGTACAGTGCTTAGGTAGCTTACACTTAATGCCAGCTACTTGAAGTGAAGCCAAAAAGAGCCCAACGTGCATAGCGCACAAAACTAAGACAAGATCACATTTGTGCATGTAACCTTGCAGCTGAATGGGAGAAACCAGCTATTTCTCTTTTAGGGCATCATTACATTACTGCACAATGGTGCTAATGTTGTATGGTTAAATATGGAGTTAATCGGAAGAGTCTACATTGACAAAAAATACGTTTCTTAACGGGGCGGCGCTGGGGGGGGGACGGGACATTACACACCAAACAAGTTGCCTAAGAGGGCAAAGCATCAGAGCAGACAGCACACTTGATAAGTGGAACTTTGCTTTCTATCCTTAAAATAGCTCATGCACAAATTGAACACGTTGTCTTTGTTATTTAATGTGTCTGATAAGTGGTGTCATAGAATGGCCTAAAGCATATATCAGAACTATATTGTCGTGGTTTCGGTTTCAGCTCAGCCGGTAACAAAGCACCACGCAGCCGCTTGCTCGCTCCCCCCTGCGGCCCCCCGCCACATTGGGATGAGGAGAAAATACAAAGGCAGGCTCGAGGGTCGAGATAAGAACTGGGAGGGATCACTCCCCACTTATGGGCAAGGGCAAAAGACAGGCTCAACTTGGGGAAGAAACAAAATCAATTTCATTTACTATCAATCAAATCAAAACAAGGATATTAGGAAGTGAAACCAAACCTCAGAACACCTTCCCCCCACCCCTCCCTCCTTCCCGGCTCAACTCCACTCCCGGTTCTTTCTCCTTCCTCCCCCCAGCGGCACAGGGGAACAGGGGATGGGGGGTTAAGTCAGCTCGCCACACCTTGTCTGTGCCGCTCCTTCCTCCTCAGGGGGAGAACTCCTCACTCATCCCCTGCTCCACCGTGGGGTCCCTCCCACGGGAGACAGTCCTTCATCAACTTCAACAACGGGAGTCTTTTCCATGGGCTGCAGTTCCTCAAAAACTTCCCTGGCATGGGTCCTTTCCGCAGGCTGCTCTCCAGTCACACACTGCTCCAGCGCGGTTTTTACCATGGAGTTACGGCCATCTTCGGGAGCCTCTGCTCCACCGTTCACCTCATGGGCTGCAGGAGGACAGCCTGCCGTCTCACTATGGGCTGCAGAGCCATCAGCCTCCTCAGGTGCCCCTCCTTCCCCTCCTTCTTCACTGACCTCGGTATCTGCAGAGGGGTTCCTCTCACGTTCCAATTCCCCACTCACTGACTGCAGGTTCCCCTTCTTAAATCTGTTCTCCCAGAGGTGCTACCACCGTCACTGATGGGGTCGGCCTGGGCCAGAGGTGGGTCCGACTTGGAGCCGGGGGAGTTTCCAGCAACTTCTTACAGGAGCCACCTCTGCAGCCCCCTCCCCCACTACCAAAAAAAGAACCGCGCCACACAAACCCTAACATATATATAATGACACGTCCTCAGCCAAATCAAGTTATGGATGAAGAGCAAAACTATTACTGTATGAAGTCAATTTCCTGACACTGGAAACAAAAGTAAGATTCTGAAAACATTTGTAAAGACACTGGGTCCACAAAACAATCAGACCTGTGACAAAATACCCATTGAAATCAGTAACAGCCCAATCGCTGAATTGACCAGACCCATAGAAGTCACAGATATGTCTGATATTACTGTGGAACACCTGTAGGTTAAACTGTGTTTCAAAACACTCCTTGATGACAGAATAAGCCAAACCAGCTCCTCCATTGGAGTGGTGGTATGCTCAGGGGTTAGCAGAAAGGAATTTTTGTAGGAAATAAGTTCAGTGAATCAAAGTAGTTTATTCTTCCAATTCATTATGAAGAAGAATTGAAAGAAAAGTTGAAATAATTCTAACATATTTAAAACACAAAATACTTTTCAAGAATATAAGAAACAGTCTACTTGATAAATCTTGCAAGAGCAAGACAAGACAAGCTCTCTGTATTCTTCTAGTGGTGTTAAATTTGTGATCTTAAATTATTCACTATGAATACCACAGCTTCTTGACATTTTATAGATACTTAAGGTGTAGAACTAAACCCCCACATATCTTATTTAGAACAACAAAATTGCTTTGAATTTGCAGTATCTTCCACACCAAAGCTGCTGAAATTCCACCTAAGAGTACACTCCTTCACTAACCTTTGCAGTACCATGCCATTTCTGTCTCCTTACAGTTTTAAAATAATCCACAAATACACCCAAACACTCCCCCTCCAGCAAGAGGGAATTTGTACTCAGGTACTCATCATTAAGAAGGTCAGATGTTTTTCCAGTACCACTCCAGCCCAATGGTCAGCTTACCAGAAGTTCAAGCAGGAAGAAATGAGAAATATAGGTAAGAGTTTGAAGCAGAGAATATGGATCCCTTAATTTCACCAGTCTCAGTAGAAATTTCCTAAGTATTTTATAATTTGACTCTCCTGTCTACTGAATACAGCCTCTTCCCATTAGTCATTAGACATCAACTAGTTAACACACAGGTACAGAGGACCTTGTCACCAGTCTACTGTTACAGGGATAAATCATGCATAGCTGTGTTTCAAATACAAACAGAAAAGTTAATTTTGGGAGGGACATACTTGATTCATTTGTTCTAATATGAAAGCAGTTACCCAGATAGAACAATTTAAAGTAATTAAATAGCTAAAGAAAAACTTAAAGGAATCCAGTTCTCCTTGCCCTCCCAAAATCTGGTTTTTTGAATTTGCAGAAAAAGGATATGATTCACTCACGAACTCAAACACTGGTAAACATAACTGGATGGCATTTATTGCAAATCTCCTGTCATCTTTATAAATGCAGTATTAATCTAATGATGATGTAGGCAAGTATAGCAAATTGCAAAGTAGGATGAAAAAGTGTATCTTAATACATTAAAATATCAATGTTAGAATGAATGTTGATAGAGACAAATGAGCTTATCTATTTTGCTCTAAATATAAATGAGAATCTTTCTCTTTCAAAAACCAGCCATCAACAGTCGGAAATACAGATATTAAGTCCTATACAAGACATGGAGCTCCAGAAGAATTTTACAGTGCTTTAATGAGATTTTTTTAATTCAGTACAAACTCGACATGTTTGCCACAGCTTTCTGCTTACAGAATGGTATTCTGTCCTGCCAGCTGTTCCATTTTATTCATTTTGGAAAAATAAAGTCCACTTCAATACATCAACGCATAGTCTTCATTTTGCATGTTTCCTGTTTTGAAAACATTATGGTTTAAGTAAACAACCAATTGTAAACACAAAGGCAGATCATTCAAGAGACCAGTTTTTGTTGAGAGGCCCAGGGATATTATTATAGAGGGTCAACCGCATGCAGTCAACAGTTAGGCATAAATTGTTCCAAATGATGTAAAGTAATGGATTTCTTTTTTATGTAGCTGAAATACTTGAACTTTAAAACTCTCTCAAGAGCTAACTTAGCACAGAGTAATCCCTAACATCTTTAAAGGTGCTACAGTCAGCTTTTAGACACTTTTTTTTAATTATCTTTTTTTTTTCCCTCGCCATTTATCCCTCACTTTATCTTTCACTGTCCAACTGAGAATCAGCTATTAGTGGTAAAGAATCTACACTGATTCTAGTTACCAGACTGCTTATAATAGCTTCCCAACTGGCACCTCATGGAGGGCCATATGCCATTTCAGCTGAAGAGGATGGCAACATGCCCACTGACATTATTAAAACTAAAATTAATTTTAGATGTCCAAAAGTCAGAAAACCTATTGATCCCATTGACTTACCTTTTTCTTCTCAGAATCTGCCATGTCTTCCTTCAAGCTTCTTAAAGCTAATCAGAAGGTTCAAACTCCCGTCCAGCTGCTGGGTTATTTTTGAGCTGGTGAAGGAGGAATGGCTATATAGCTAGATCTGCACTTACAAAGGAAAGAGTCTCATCTCACAGGTGGATGCAGACTCTAAGAAGCATATGCTGGCCCCCAAGTCTGCATCTAAGGAACTGTTTTGACCTGCTGGAGTGAGCATTAATATGGATTGATACACTGTGATTTGATTTTCATTTTCCCTGCCATATTACATTTGCCACTTACCCCACCTTGAAATAAATGGCAGAGATAATGACATGCTATCACATTACTGCCAATATCACACAGTTAGCACCCCAGTTTGAACCTGGTCAGATGGAACTACTTCACATTGGAGACACACCAAATTATCACCTCAACCTGTTCTTTCAAAATTACGTTACTTGCAACTGGAGATTGACTGGAAAGATATTCTCACTGTCAGCCATCCAGGACTAATTTTTCCTTACATTACTAATTCTTCCTGTGCTTCTATATTAGGCACATAAGCAAGTTTCAAGAGCTGGTCTAAGAATCCAAGTCCTACCCATGATGGGTATACTGTAATGGAGCTTCCTGAGGCTCTAAGTTTTAACAAATTATGATAATTTTTCTGCCTCAAAATATAATGGGACAAGAGCAAGTCAAGCCAACTGGGTTGTAGTGCAACCCAGTAGCTGTGCAATGTTCAGTGTTAGAAACCCTTGTAAGTCCCCATTATAGAGGTATAAAGGAGTAGGCAGAGCATTTATATTACATGGTCACAGTCCTCTTCCACCACTGAATCTCTGGTGCTCTTTGGGATTTGTACAGAGGATGTGACAGTTGTTTGAAACCCTTTCACTTCCTTGCTGTACAAAACCTGAAACTGATGAAAAAAAAAATTCATCAATGTTGTGAGGTTTCTAAACAATACAATAAAGTACCCATGGGGAAATTCCTAACACTGTCCTCAAAACAGTTTCTAAGCAGCACATTTAGAACAGTGAAAGTAAAGCAAGAATATCAAGCTGACATGGTACTTTTCACACATCAAATGAAGTTCTGGTATACAGTGCTGTAGCTTCAAGTAAAGAAAAACAAAAATATTTGCAAATAATGCAAATATTCATTTGCTAAGTCACTGAGAGCAGATATTTAAACACTAAAATTTTATATTTATAGAATTTTACTTTAGTTGATAGTGTAATGTTTAAAAGCTTTCTGTGTGAAACAATCCTTGTATAACATTCTAGTACTGAAGTATTTTAACTCCTAACTTACAAGGCACACAAATGTATTTATGGTGAGGTTAAAACCATTAACAGGATCAAAAGAGTTAAAGGGACTGAGAGAAAAGTTGAGTTTTGATAGCTGTAGCTGTACTAGCTCCAGATTCTTCCATCCTCCCTATCACAAGTAGACAAAATAATCACTAGGCTGAAATATTAATATGGTACCAAGATTCCAATCAAGATCATTTGTTGGTTGGAAAAAAAGGTGCTCCAAAAGCATCTTCTCACTGACAGGAAGAGGTTTTTCTTAATAACTTTATAGCTCTCATAATATAAATCTAACATCTCGGCTTTGGATTCTGGCGATGTGTAGGTGGCTCTGTGTGGGGGTGGCTGCCAACTGAAGTCATAATGTCTATTGTTGCATTGTTAGAAAGCTGCCATTAAACAGATGTGCATACTATCATACTTGCTGGAGCCCAAGTATAAAATTATATGCTCTCTGACTCCTAAACTTGGATGCCTGTGTCAAGAAGAGATTACTAAAGCATCATAGGCTTAAGTAAATGGCATTCTGAAAGCTTGATCTTTCCAAACAGAAGGGCTATCTGCATACTGTGTCGGAATTAAGAATAGGTTAAATGGTACCTCCTCCTCCTCCTCCTCCTAATTACTCTGGAGGAGATTGCTTTGAAAAGCTCTTTGCACACTTACAGAAGCAGCAAAATATTTTAATAGGCATTTATAAGTCAGTTGGTTTCCTTTTTGAAGTGTTAGCAGTGATGTACAGCCTTCCTCACCTGCTCTTTCTTGAAGTGAACAACAGGCTACTAAATAGCATGATGACCTTACAAATACAGGCACGGGAAGGTTTACAGCAGTGTAACACCAGGTTTCATCAGAGTGAACAGGTTTGATTGCAACACCTGTAACTGCAAGACTGGACACTCATGCCCTGCAAGGATGACAATAGCACCATTGAAACCATCCTTCACCAAATTCCAGCCAACAAGGCTTGCAGGACATTTGGATCTGTTCCTTCCTGTTGCTTGCAATGGGTGTACCTTAGTAATCAGCTCCAAGTTCAAGGTGGAGCAATAGACATCCTCTTCTCATATTATTTTGCCTTCTGTTATGATCCTACAACTATAGCTTGAATTCAAGCTATCCCAGCAGAATTATTCCACTTTTATTATTAAGAAGTTTCCATTACATTCATGTTTCAGGTAACAGCACTTGTAACCAAACTATTGTGTTATTAATGGGAGCAGTGATATTTGAAATGAGAAATTGGCAGCTCTTAAAACAAGGCTGTTAAAGTGTCTCTGGGTACACAAAGGCGGCTAATGTGCTGTTGGTTCTTTCTTCACCACTAGCATCTGAAGCTGCCTTTTCTTTCCAGTCCTGACCTTCTACCGCCTGCTAACAGCCATTCTGGTAATAGTATTGCCAGGTATAAGGGCAAGAGAATTCAGTCCAAATGAGGTGGTAAGAATTACTGAAAGAGCAAAAAGCCTATGCAACAATTGTTCATGAGGAGAAGCTGTTTCAGATACCACAGCCTACTATTAAACCCTTGTGACTTGAGAATCCATCCAGTTACAGGGGTTATTTATTCCAATTAGTGACCTCCAAGGGAAAATTTGCATGTTTCCAACAAGGACTGAGTAGATGACAATATATTATTTTTAAATACAGTGAGAAAAGTTGCAAGTGCAGTGCTAAGCGGTTGTGCTTTTTTCGTTTTACTAGCTTTCAAGGAACTTAACCCTGATTTTCAAAGTGAACAAAAAGGAAAGGAAATATCTACAAAGAGCAGAAACATTAACCTCATTCTGACTAAATTACAGCTGTATAATTAAATCCTGTCTACTTAAGTCCACTTGTTGAAATATAGGCCCAATTGTTTAAATAGCTGCTTGCTTTTTCATTCTATGTCCCAAAAAGCTGTGAGTTCTGCTGCTGTGACTAAACAGTTGTTTGTTCCATCCAAAAGATGACTGTATTTCACTGAGCAATTTCTGTATGCGTAAGTCACATGCAAGTGAAGATATTCAAAAACGTGAAAGGTTCATTGTTATTACTAGAGTGGTCTTCAATAGGTAATAAATGCAGCTCCAATGCAAAAAGAGACAACCATTGAGTTGGAATCAGGAATAAAGCCATGATGAAAAAAAGGTATGTGCAGCGAAAGCCCGGTGCAGGTTTATCTGCAATGCACTGCATACTGGGACTGCCAGTGTTGCCTGGCAACTGGCAGGAGGGGTGGCAGGCACCAAAAAAAGGCCAAAATCTATAGTTGCTGGGGCACGGTCTTTCTGACAAACTGCTGTTTCAGCTAGTGTAGGCCATAAATACACTCTTTTGGCTTACCTTCCACTTTCGTAAAGAAAACAAAGCAACAGACTTAGAGCAAGAGTACAGGTTTACATTTTAAATATAGTTAAATGAGATTCTGATTCTCTAGGTTAAAAATGTCGTATTTATCCATTTCTCATAGCAACAAAATCTAGAGTTTAATTTTCTCATGAAAATTCATGAATAAAAAATTAAAAGCTCATTGGATCAGGAGACATTGTTGGAAAAATCCTTTCACTGGTACATTTCAGACAGATGTAATTTTAAACCACATAAGTCTGAAGAGTAAAAACTTCAGGCTTGCACAGTATTGTGGATTCAGACTCCCCCCCCGATGTCACCATGCTGCTCAGTGGAGATCCATCTCTAATACTGACCAAAGAACCCCAAACAACTTACTTCCCAGGAGCACCTTCATTTTAGAAATCACAGAAGCAGACTACAGGGGCTACACTGCACTCTCATTGTATTTAAACGGATAAGTGGTGCAAATAATTTTAAATATTTATTTGATTTTGTATCTGGGACCCATTATGAATGCCCTTTAGGGCAACGAAAGTCCCCCTTGTCACAGACGTCTTCACTTGACGTTTGAACAATTATAAAAGGCCTAAAAGCTAATTCGAAGTTCACGTCCTTGAAATGCACGAAAGACATACTCTTTCTATGAGGCTATAACCAAGCTAAGGCAGTAACACAGGCCTGTCCAATCACTCTACACATAAGAGCTCTCACAAAACCTCAGTCTGTAAAGTTGCATTTGCAGAAGGGCAGACTGAAGGCACATGCTGTGCTGGAAAGCTTACGACAGCCACAAAGCTCATGAACGCCAGTTAGTTTAGCTCACTTGCTTCTTATGCTTGGAGCTTACAGTAGCACATGGAATAAACTGTAAATAATCGAAAGCTACCATGATAAATAGATGAAGGAAATTAATTGTTAAGTAGCAACTGAATCTCTTACTGGCCACTGTTCTTCAGATTTCAAGTTACCCAGTCAAGAGAGATTTCCAAAAGTAACGTTCTTCTGACCCTAATCATTTTGCAATATTAATTCTCTCTCTGAACTCTACCCAAAAGGAAAGGATTCTCAGGCTGTATTTTAAAATGAACGGCACCAGCACCACTTATCGTCTTCAGGTTATTAGTTGGAGTCATGTCTCTAGTTCAAGATATTATTCCCTATTACTACAGTGTTCCCAAATTATCTCATTAAGTGTCATGTCAGACACTAATTTAAATTAAATACTGCACAGCCTATACTGAGGCCAGGACTTCCTGATGGCTTTGATAAGTTCAGAATTTTATTTTAATCCTTTTTTCATCTAAAATAAAAATCTCTCAGTGTTACCACCAGTGATATAGAAAGATATTAACTAGGGTTTGCTTAACATGTGATACTAATTTCTAAGAAGCTTAGTCAATGTTTTTTTAATATTTCAGCATTCTGAATATCAATACTTAGCATCTGAGTAATACTTTATATCTTCTATGTGTCCAGCTACCTTGTACTATGTTTTTGAAAGTCTTAGTTCATTTTAATGCCTAAATTAGATTTTGGAGTTTTAAAAGCTTAAGACTTGTAAAATTCCAACATTTTTTTTAGAGAAAGGACTATACACCTAACACCAGAATCATCTTTCTTCTTCATAACAGGGAAATGCTGGGTCACCCTATTAAAAAATTTTAATTAGTTATTTAACATACACAAACAATATGCTACTCTCTCTAATCTCATTTGGGGAATAACTGAAGCATTTTAAATAGAAATAATAATGACCTCTGAAACAGACACACCTAGAAAGTCTATGTAACTTGACAATTTACAGGGTGTTTGTTAATTTGGTCCAGTGGTTTCTGTTTATTCTGGATCTATGCCAATGTATTTGACAACTGCATTTAGAAGGGGAGGCTAGCTCAGGAAAATTTGGGTTAAAAAATTGCAAGTATATATTACTATTACTGCTATTATTTGGGTAAAAAATAGTTACATTCTTACTTTAGCTTACTTATTTAAAATTTTTTTAAAAAACGAGAATCACTAGAATTTTTAACTGTAAAATATTCATACAAAGCACAAATGAAATTTCAGATTAGGATGTAAAAGTTACTTTTGTCCTAATGGGATGTACCATGGAAGTGATATACCCAATCAATAAAAGTAACATAAAGTTGATATAATATACTTGAATCTATATTTGTAGAGTATATTTGAGTATGAGGAAGTCCTCCTAAAATAGCCCTCTGAACAGTTCAAGGACAAGTTAACAAAGATGTTTATTGAATTACTTCATATATTTATTAAATAAAATAATTTTGACATATTGAATGGATGGTTAAGGAACAAAGAAGGTGGATATTTGAATAGGTCATTAGACAGCTTTTCTAACCAACATGTGAGTGAGCAGTAGTGTCAACTCAGAGTATTATAAATATGATGCACAAATACTGCCAAACAAATGGTCACTTTTGAGTCGATATGGATTTTGTTTCGCATCAAGAAACAAAAAATGTTGAAATTCAAGATGAAGATATTCTTTTATTGCTTTTCTTTGTAATATGCAGCTTGTTTTCTTTACCTCTCACAACAATGTAAGGGCTTCACAAAGAACAACTAGCAGACAACAAACACAAAGAATGATGATTCAAGGTACCATATTTGATACCATTCCTTATTTTATGTGTAATTGGATCTACTACTTACAAGGATCTAGTAATCAAGCAATTAGAGATAATGTGTGTTTGACAGAAAACATTCCCTCATTTCTGAGCCAAGGCATATGTGAAGAGAAAAGGAATTAGAATATCTCTAGCTCTGGCATTCTCATTCTCTCTGCATTCACAATCACAAATCATTATTTTCCATATAGCTGTTCAAAACTAATTGTATCTTCCAGGATAAATTAAAGGCTTAATACATAAATCTAAGCTACAGCATTTACATTTCTCACACACAAAACTATGAAAGATCTGTTAGATTTGGGGTAAAGAACTGTCAGTTTCATACATGCTTATTATTATATTTTTCAAATTTAGATTTAAAAATGCTTTTCTGCCTTCTCTGCTTCTATTTCTTTGCCTCTCCTCTGTTTTCCATACATTGATTTTTTTTCTGAGCTTTACAGTGAGCTGAAGTTAAAAACAACACTGGTCATTTTGCAGCTAACAGGTGCTTGTAGGAAGTAAAGGAGAGTTCGTTCAAGAGTAAAATCTGTTATACAAGCATATAGTTTAATCCTGCTTTTCCAAGCAAGGATCTGCTATTGCAGTGGTCATGGTCATGGGGTAATGGAACTGTAGGGAGAAAGGCACCAAAGCACTTCAATATTAATGTACACAAGTAATTACATGAACTTACAAAGAAATATAACAGAAAAAGAAGGTCTATTCCACTACCTTGTTTTTAACAGAATCTGTAACACAAACAATCTGAGACTATCACTGCAAGAAAAGGCTCCTGAGAACTATTTAGTATTTGCTGAGCAAGTCAGAAGAACAACAACTTGTGACATTCTCAGTGCTGTTCCAATGGCAGCATGCTGCAAAGTTCTGCCTGTCTCTTAGGACATGGAGAACTAAATGGGTTGAGCTTCTATGTCAACCTGTACACCTGAGGGCACTCCTTATGTACCAGGAAGTGTTGAGCATCTCTTAAGAACAGAACCAAAGTCATTCACTTGCAGAAATGCTACTGGAGTTAAGTACTAGAGTATAAGTACCAGGCAGATAAAAATCATATTACTTAAACTCTTGTGCTGCTTAGAAAACTCAGCTTAAATTTATGATCAAAACCAGGGGTTCCTAATCATAATTTAGCATTCAAAAAATATCACAAAAAGACAGCCCCAAAGAGTGAGAAATTAAGTAATTCCTGGGATATGTAATCCAGTATAACAGGATGTGTACAAAAGTTCCCAGCTAGCCTTGAACAAGCTCGAAATGGAACTGGAAGCAATACAGATGTTTTGGTAATGTAGCTAAGTTCATTACTTCTACTAAGAGGCTCTGGTAAAATACCAGGCTTCCCAGCCCACAGGACCAAGGCTTCTCAAAGACCTGGAGTGGGTTCCCATTTGGTGTCTCTGTATGATAGTGCATTTCAGCAGATCGTTGTGTCAGCTTGTTTGTACTAGGCTTGGGGGCTCCACACAGTGTAAGTATGGCCTTTGTTATTTACATTATTCAGAGACAGAGTGACATAAAACTGTAGATTAAATATAAGTATCCTCATGAACAAAAGAACAACCTATTTTTGTCAGCTATGCAGTACTGGGATACTTCTTTTTTGCTTTTTATTTGCTGTTCATGTATCTAAGGGCCAGAGACTTGAAATCCCTTTACAATTTAGACTGTATCAGCTTTTTAAGAACACAGCCTAATATGTCTTATCACTGAAATGCAGATTTATACACAACTGCAGTTGGATGGCTGCTTTTCTCAATCAGTTGTCAATTAAAACAGAAAAAAAAAGAAGCCATCAACTGTAAAAGCCAATCTCATGAGCTTTCTCTACTCTAATTTATTGGGCTTCTCTTAGCCCATTT
>VYZV01016850.1:46953-60208 GCA_013401275.1 Pandion haliaetus | reverse complement strand
GCTTTTTTGAGTATCAAGAAGATATTTCAATGTCATGGAATAAATTTATCTTTTAGATTAGAAATGGAAGTACATATAAACTGTGAAATAAATGGATCTTAGAGTTTCATAAGTCAATGTTTTGACGTGACCACATGCAATAATTCAGAGAAACACTGAAAAGAGGGCAGCGCAAGCATCTTCTAAGGTGAGTCACACCTTGAATTTCCAGCTTGTTAAGAAACATAGTTTCTTAAAGGTAGTAGAAAAATAGGTCACAACATAAATTTGTACCTTGTATGTGAAAGTGTTATTAAAAATGTTTCACACCTATTCATATTGTTTTCTCTATTTGATTTATTTCTTAAAACAAGTCTCCAAAGTTTCCATAAGAATTAATTAAAAATTCTAAGCAGATCTCCCCTAATCATCAGGGTAATTTAATGTATCTTTTAATCAGTAGCATTCAGACTGACATTTGAACAACAAAGCATCCAGTAGCATTCAATTTTAATGAATTCTGTAATTATTTATGGTTTATGTACAGAATTAGCTATTATTAACAGTTGTCTTTGCAAGGTTGTGCATGTTTTACAGATCTATACATTGCATCTTTAGCTGGCTAGCTGGCCATAAACAAAATACAATTTAAGCCTGGTCTAAGTTATCCAGGTGGTTGCAGGTTTGTGTTCTGAGAATCTTTTCTAATTGCATCTGGCTGCTTGGGAGTTAGCAGGTATTTCAGAAATAGGGAGTTCAAATTTTGTAGTAGCATTTACATTCAGAGCAGGTTGCTACTGCCGCCTTCTTCATTTGCTGTTTGGTCCTTGGTTTTAGATTAAGCAGGATCATGGGAAGAAGCAAGTCAGCCAAACCCTGCCAGAAATAGCAGGAGCCAAAAATGTAGTACCCCCACAAACGAGATTATTCTACCCTAGATTGAATACTCAGGGAAAATAAGGCAGTTCACACTGGACATGGAAAAAATCCTTTACGACAGGGAAGCCCTGTCACAGTTTGTGCTAGAACATGGTTTACAATATGAAAAAGCTGGAGAGCCTCTATTTTTCTGGCAAATGAGCAGACCTTAGCCTCTGCACTGTGGACTATTTTATCACAGCTGATTCTCACAGTGTTCCTTACGGATCTAAATATTTATCCAACACTGTCTGGCTTCAGTGTGCCACTCCTCTAGATTTAGGGGTTTTCATGGTTTCTGTTCTGTAACTTCTTGGTTAGATGCACAGGTTTTCTTTCACTTTCTAGTTACTGGGCATATCTGAAGCCTCCTGAGTCTTTCTTTACGTCGTTTATTTCATACTGCTTTTTTTTCCTCCCAAATGTCGGTCTAGCATTTGGCATTTAGGGTCTTTACTATTGACGGTAATGCAAGACAAGATAATGTTTTTATTGGAAATTACTTATGCAAGGGTAAAGGAAGGGGGTAAGGTGTAGAACTAGGAAAGAATGCTGTTGTCAGCTCAGATTTCACCAACTGGAAGAAAAACTCTGATTATGTATTGCCTCTGAAAAGCACTCTACTCAGACAAGAACCATATTGTAGCAGAAATGCTTGTATATGGTAACAGTGATGTTGCAACCTAATTATGATTTTATTAAATAGGCAGCAACCTTCATTTCTTATAAGTTTGAATGCCACCTAATACATTTGAATAACTAAGTGTAACGTGAGCATTACAGATTTCTGTGTATTTTTTTCAGACTCTTAAAACTGAATAGTAACTTCAGGCTTTGGTACAGTAAGAGATGGGAACACCAAACTCTTAGAAAAAGAGGTAGAAAGGAGGAGGAAATTTCATCAGAAGCAGAATACTAAATTCTGGGATTAAAATCACTACTGCAAAGGGAATAAAGAGAAAAATCTATTTTGATCTTATTATGGCTTGACAAGACTTTGCATCATTGAAATATAAGATGGACTAATTGCATTAAAGCAATTACATTTAGGGTTTTTTTAGTTTGCTGTAAAACTAATTATAAAACAGCTTTTAATAAAATATTCTGTGGCAAGGCCAATGTATTTTATATTGTCTTTGTTACAAAATGAATAATCTCTTGTGCTGTAGTTTTAAATTCTTAATCACATTCTTCATTTAGACTCTAGGAAAGAAATTAAGATGTTATGTATAACTGCCTCTTTGACAGGGTTTTCTTTGTGAATAGTCCAGGGATGTGATGAAATACTTTCTTTAATGTAGCCTGGATGATAATATAGAAGCTTTTTCTCAATAGTGGCTTCAGTTTAACTGATGTTACTAGACATCTGCCTGTGACATGCCCTAAACCCTTAAGTCAGAGTTTTTTTCCTAACACTCCATTGAGCCTTCTACCTAATTTTTTCAACCTTATTAAGCCTCCAAATTGATATATATATTTAAAGAAAGTCACCAGTTCTCAGGATAAGCTTCAGTCTAAAAGATTCTTAAAACTAATCTCAAAGATAGACTAATTTTCTACTGACCAAATAAGAGAGGTAGAAAGAGCTAAAACATTTGCCAATTACAGCTTCAACTTCTTAGCCTATGACTTTAAAAAGTTGTGTTGCTTTAATTACTCAAACCACAGCTTTTAACGGGAGCTGTATACATAAAATCTTTCCCCATCCTTTGTAGATTAGTCAGAGGATTTAATGAAAAAAAAAAAAAAAAGAAAATGAAATGTACATATGTATGTATGCAATTTGTTTTTTTTTTTCCTCTCTCAGGCTAAGCTGAATATAAGTAAGTGTTGGAGTATCCAGTCAGACACTTTGTAGGGCATCTAATATTCAGAAAACATTAAGCAGAAACTCTTTGAAATTCATTTGTTGGTTTATTTTAATAGTCTTAAAATTAAGTTTTCAAAGTCATTTGAATATTTGCCGTGATTGTCCTTACTCCTGTGCAACTGCAAAGATAATCCATGTCCTGGAGGACTTGGATAGCAGATTGTTTGGGCCAGAATGTTATGTGATGACATGCCATTGCCAACCCTGATGATAACTTCACTTGGCAAGCAATCTCGCTAATTTCAGTGGACTAAGATGTTACTCCAAGTGAGCCATGTTGTCTGAATATGGAGAAGACAAAGTCCTGTAAGAGTGAGCTGTTTTGCTTAAGCATCTTATTTTGGCTGATAATTCTTGAAGTCTGTCAGTGTCTTGAAAACAACGTACATATGCCTCTTGCTCCAGATCAGTTGTATTTGCCAGTGTTGACTCACATCAACATGATAAGTCTCTGGAGTGTCATGTACAAAAGCAGTATTTCTTGCATCATTGTGACATTTTATTGCATATCAACCCAAAGGAGTACATATCCAAGGACATTTTATCTGTGCATGGAAAATGGAAGAAGGGAAGCTGTGTGCAGAGGTGGTTAATTGAGGAGCCATGTTCTGCAAGACTGCTTGTGTTACCTTCAGTAGGCTCCAAACATGGAGAGCATAAGCCAATCCTATCCTTTAAATGCCCAACTGAGGAATTCCCATCCCAGCCGCACAGGCATAACAACTGCATTCTGGTCTTGCTGGTTTAAAATTTCTTCTGAAGTGCCTGTGAGTGGCCACCCAAATGTTTAACAAGCCATACTGATGCACTAAGTGACAGACTCCTTCAGGCCTGGCAGACGTGTCATGCTCACACTGTCAGGGTCAAACTGCTCACCAGACTTCCAGCAAGGCAGGAATTTTTGCAGTTAAGTAGTTGCCTCAGGGACTTCTGATCTTTGATCATCTCGGTAGTGTAGATTGTCTAGAAACAATTTATGGGCAAATGTAAGGAAAATCATTCCATATATGGGGAAATCTAAAGGTGAGAAACCATGAGGGAAGTGAGTAAGGTATAGGTAAGTGATCTTATGGTGCCCTCTGATCTGAAGATCTATGAAATCTTTTACATAGAGATATGAAATAAGTAGAAGAGAATATATATAAAGATCTTGTAATACAATTAGCTTGTCTGAGGCCAAGCAAGGTTTCCAGAGGAGGAGGAGAAGACGATGGTATGACAGCCAGCAGGTTAAGGCCCATTTGAGGTTTTGTGGTGTGTGCAAGGAGGACGTGGGAGTGAGAACTGCATCATGGAAGACCAGCAGAGCCCGCTGCAGAAGTAAGGGGAGGACTGCTAAGAGTTAAAGATGGTTAGCATTGAGGCTGTCAGATGGGAGGGAGGCAGGAAAATGGATTGTCAGGAAAAGTAACATAGAACAGCATAAAGTGAGGAGAGTGAAACTAAAAATTAGTCCTGAAAGAGCAAAGATGACTGAGACAGAGAAGGTCAGCTGTTAAAAGCTGTAGTTGGCGTGTAATATGACAAAGAAAAGACACCTAACAGATCATTAATACATGCTCTCAGAGCAGGTAACTCAGCAGTGTAGGTGGTAAATTGAGGAGGTGGCTGAGGAGCTCAGTGACAACACAGCTGTGTGTCATTGGATCAGTGGAGCAGCTGGTGCTGAGGTGCAGGCTCTTCAGGCGGGAGGTTGCCGGGGTTTGCTTTTCTCCTTGAAACCCATTTTGTGGAATCCTCTACTTTTCAACTCGCAAAGATAACTCAGGATGAGATTGCTGCTTAGAAAATGGGAAAACACATCAGCTGATGGTACAGTATAACAAATGCTTCATTTCTTAAACTCGTGACTGAGATTAGTTACCCGGACCTATGTGTGCAAGCAGTTAAACAGTAATTGTGTGACTCAGCCCTTACTACTAAGTAGCTGTAGGCTTTTGCTTTGAAATATGTGCTTCATTTTTATTTTTTCTGGTGAGGCACGATCATGAAGTTTCTACACAAACTGCTGGTTGGCCTTATTGTTTTTAATGGTTTGGTTTCTGGTAGCTGTCAGTAGAAGCAAAACGGAAACCTTGTTCAGTTCCAGAATCTGCCTAGGCTGTTGGCTATTCTCACTGAGAGATGTCAGTTACTGAAATCAGCCACTCTGATTTCAACAAACCTTGCTAGATTTAGCTTTTACTCTTTCAAACTTAGTTCCATCCAGAAAAAATGGGCATTTAAGTATAAACTAGCTATGTGTACTTACCTACCTGCAACATCAAAGCAAAATTGGGTTCTTGCAACCTAGTTTAAACAGAAGGGGTTTTGTGCTCATTGTAAAGCTGGATTTGGACTACTGGCAAGTAAACAGCAGATGTAATTCAGCCTTTGGGTAATTTGCGAATACCAGGTTAGCACAGCAGGAATAACTGTAGTGGCCTATGGGTGAGACTGACTCCTGTTCAGACATCACTGGCAAAGAATCAATCATCCCCAGATCAATCAGAGCTAATCAACACATTTCAAGTTATGAATACTGAACACTGGTCACAATCTGCAGCCAAAAAGTTATTCACTGAAATTATACAGTTCATTAATTGAAGTAGTACCTTTGAGAAAATTGTAAGTGTTTTGCAGGCTATTTGTGAACAAGTAAAGTAAAATTAATTGAATAAGTGATTTATTATGAACTATTCTCCCAGCAATAATTTAGAAGCAGGAATGTTCTATTTTTCCTTTTTCTGATTTCACTAAAGACAGTTTGAAATGTGTACCCATATATCCTGTCACAGAAATGTAATCCTAGACTTGGCCATTCTTTTCATCTTCTTTAGCACCTTGCCATGTATTGCCATGCCTGACATCTTCAGGTGTACTCATGAAGCAATCTATAGCTGAAATGAATTAGGAGTTTCTTTAATGATTAATATGTAATTAGAAATAGAAACTGTCTACTTTATTGTTTACTCAGTTTCCCAGCTGTACCACATTTACATTAGTCTACCATATAATGCTAGGTGGTAGAAGTTTATCTATAAGCAATATTTTGAAGCAGTAATCTAATGCAGATTTCTGCCTGATATCTGAAGTAATTCTACCTCTGAAAGATCATTAACATCTGACTAACAGTTTTAGAAAAGAGAAATGAAGCAGTCTCCATCTTTTTCACTCTTTAGCGCTTAGCATAAATTTTCCATTTCCACAATGTAATGCATTGTGGTTTTACATCAGAAAACAATTGTTCAGTCTTTATTAATGAACACTTTTATTTAGACTGAATAAATTTGTCAGAACTTCAATGAATTCTGACTTGACTAGATTGAAACTGAATGCCATGTACCTCCCAGATATGCTCTGTTCTGAAGATGAAGGTACTTTCATTGTATGATCTTGGTTTTTGGCATGTGAAATATGTCTGAAACATTAAGTCCAATTTTCTTATACTTCTGTAAGTTATCTGTTAAGTTGTCACCTTAACAGTGATATTAAGTATAATTGTGACACCTGACAGCTTTTCACTTTTCCCGCAAGTTCCTGCCCCTGTGCATTGGGTAATGCTAGGTAGTTCAAGAAATCTCCTGCCTGAGGAGATTTTGCTATATTTAATGCATTCCTCCATCCCTGATGTTTTCATACACTATGTAGGCTACAGGAAGCATTTTCAGAAGTAGCTGTTAGCCTCTTCCCTCTGAAATCACTAGAAATTTTACTTTTCTCTCTGAGTCAGGCTAAAGTGGATTCTTTTGAAAATCCCATTCTGCTTGTCTATGCAGGAAATAAAAATTGTGGCCTACAAAGATAAAAGCTTTCTTGAAGAAACACTGGCATCTTGATATCACACTTGGGGAATTCTTATTAGCACTGAATTATACGGCTTTGGAGAGCAAAACCAGGTTGCTTTGCTGTGTCTGCCAAGGATAGAATAAATATCTTTAGGGCTTTTGAAAAGATCAGAGGTACCATGACTGAGATTTGAGACTGCAGTTTCCTAGGACCTGATTCTTGAAGCTCAAATTGCCATTATTTGAACTAAAAGCTTCCTCCTTCTGTGAGAACAGTTTTGATTTGTTACACTAATGCTATGGAACAGTTTATCGAGGAACAATTAATTATGCTTTCCCCCCCCTCCTCGCAGGGTCCTTTGAATTATAGTTGTCCTAACTAATTGCAGCAAGCTTGGGCTTATAGTTCCAACACGATCCAAGGCGAGGAAAACCATTTAACTAGATTTCCAAACAGTCCAAATTCCCTTCCTCAGAGTCTAAAATACTTATCCTTATTGACATAAGCAATGTGAAACAGAGAAATACTAGCATTTGCTAACAATCCATTTATTTCAGCTGCAGCTTCTGACTGAATTGACATTATTCATTACAGCTATCACTTCCCTTAGATGCAGTAATGTAGGCTTAGATCAGGGACCATGCTGTGATCTGTATACCTTTTTTGTGGATGAATTTATTCTACTGTCATATGGTAAGAGGAGTCAGGCAGTGCTGAACTAGAAGTAAAATGGTTTTCTTTCCCTCCCTCACCTTGGATTTAACTTTAGAAAAGGTGAGGGAGGAGAATGTTGTTCTCATATATTTAGAGAAGCGCATTAGAATGATCTGCGTAGGTAAGGCACGTAAAGCAGCTGACATGTAGTCTGGGATGGCTGAAACAGTCTAGTGTCTGCTTTTCCATGAGTAGTTGCTGAGGTGACTTGCCTGTTGCCTGATTGTTGTCTGGGGAGGAAAAGTGTCATGCTGATCTATGTGTGGCCTGGCTGCTGCTTGGTCACTTCACCCCAGTGTTCCCAGATCGCTAAACAGAGAATTTGTTTCAGCTTTTCTCAGCTCTGGGATTTCTGCAAATATGAAGATTTTGTTATTATTTAATTTTGCTCCAATTTGGATTGCTTTGACAGTGCCAAAATACTCTGTCCCCTGATTTAAATGTGCTTCCCAGCTGTTGTGTTCTTGCTGACTTCATGACGTTCAAGAGGGAGAGGGGAGCCATGACTCCTGGCCCTGGGACACTGCTGAGGCAGGCAGGAGCTCAGGTGGGGTGAGCTGCTGCAAGAATCTCAGCTCCCTGCCTGCAGGGCACTCGACAGATTTGCCCTGAAGCCATGGATGTCTAGTTGTGAGGTGTTGTTCCGTAAATCCATGCGTGTTTCCCTGTGAGGAACTAGGGAGTTGTCAAAAGTTCACCACTAATGAGATTTTTCAGTTTAAGTTATTGAACGTACTCTATTAGTGTTTTCTGCAGAGCTTTACTAAAGAAAATATTTGGTAGTTGTAATTCTAGTATCATTATCTGCTTTGACAATACTGCAGTAGGGAAGTCCAAGAAATTTTAAATTCCTCACTATGTTTCCAAAGGAAATCTTGTCTTTGCTAAACACAAACAAGCCAGTGCATTTGGTTTTGTACTTTGTATTTAAACCAAGTCAGCTCTAATTGCCTTGAGCTTAGTTTCATATCAATGAAATTGTTGCAGTATTTGTGAATTACATGATGGACAGCAGAGACCAACTTTAAATTAGTAAACGTCTTTTTTTCTAAGAAAAGGAGACTTCAGAGACCCCCAAATATGCTGGAGCTAGATAAATGTGGCTTGCATTTTACTGAGTTCAAAAACATTTTGCTATTTCTGATGTGCACATCATTCCAAGTCATTTTCTAGAGACTCAAGGGAAAAAAAATGTTGCTGAGATAAGGTGAATGGATCACCACACAGTGTGTGAATGCAGTGGTGGCTCATACTCACAAAACTATGGGTGTATCACTAAAAGGCTGATAAATCACTTGAAAGCAGTTCCACCAGCTGTAACCTTGGAACACACTGAATTTTTAATTTCCAAGATTTATTTAAAGTTTCCCAATTTGTAGATTCAAAGCAAAATATACAATCCTTTCAAGTCCAAATCTGCTATGGGGTGTGATTTAAGAATATTGTGCATGCATAAACCACTTCTGCAATGTTTTCCACTGACTGAGGTAGAACAAAAGAGCGAAGGCTGGATTTGACATTTTGCATTAGCTTCCAGCTTTGTTAAACACAGGACCCTATCTGCAGGATGGGCCAATATCTTGTTATTCCAGGTCAAGCTAACCCCCCCCATCAAATTCCATGTTTTACTGTCAGTGAGAATAAAAACAAAAGCTAGGCTTCACCTCTGCAGTAATATGAAATGTATTTTCCTGTTTTTATACACAACAACAAAATTTATTTGTGATCATTGAGGTATCTAGTCCTTGTGGTGTCCTGTCGATTCCTATTAAGCGATAAGATTTCAAAATAGGTACTGTGCACTTTCAATGTGCAAAAGACTGCGCAAAGAAATCTGCATTGTGCTTTACCTGCTGGTGGTATATAGACAGCACAAGAGTCTCTCCAGACATAGCAAGTGACGAAACATTTAAATTTTTCCTGTCAGTGCTTTGCCATGTTCTTAATTATTCTTCTTCAGAACTAAATAAAGGTTTGGTGACTTATGTTTTCCTGCATGTGAAAAGCTTTGAGTTAGAAATATTATTGAGTCTCTTTCATAGGTGCAGTTAACTGACATTGAGAATAGCTGATATCTGGTTCTCAAAATCAAACATGATTTTTTAAAATGTACGTCAAGATTTCCCAAGAATACTTGTTTAGTTTTCTTGTGAAGAAACAAAGCAGCCTTTGTAAAAAAGACTGTCTTCTGATTGACTAGTACTGCTATTTTGCCACCTGGGTGCCATCACAATCATATGCAAAAATGATGGGATAATGCAATAATCGTTAGCTGGAATATAGCTGTGAAAATGTACAGATTAATTTTACCATATGCAATGCATAGAAAGGAAACTGTCAATAAACCTGTAAATGTATTTGGAAGTGAAAATGAAAGGCTGAAGTGGATAAGTTAATTACTAAGGACAAATTCAACTCTTGGTCAAGTACACCAAATTAAGCATGGGTGCAAGGTGGCATGTGATAATGCATGTCACTGAATGCTGAGAGGAGTTGCCATTGCTCCCCAGGAAATAATGACATTCAGAAACACTCAGATGCATCACGTCATCCTCTAATTGTATTAAAGCTCATTGCTTTTTTTGTAGTTCTTAAAGAAGTGTTTAAAAACCCTATTTCTCAAGACTTTGGCTTGTATCTGATGCCAATTCCAAATTAAATACAAACAAATGTTTGCGTTTCTTCTTGCAGTCTGTCTCAGGCTTTCATGTCAGGCCACCCAAGAGGATGCTTTGTATGGAGGGGTTTTCCTAACCTCCAAATGGGTGTTTGGATGCTGACCTCAGGCTGCTCTGAATTGGAATTCAGTACTTTATCTGCCAAGATAGTGTGATAATGGCATTAAAAAGAACATGTTTCTTCTCTCAGTGAAGTTCATTGCACATACCTTAAAGGAATTGTTATCTATTGAAATAAGCTATCTTGATAGATTTCATTAGGTGCTTTAAACATTTTATATTGGAATGTCATGTAAAATTTACTAGCCAGATGGACTTACTTTCATGAGAGACTTTGATAGGGTTTTTTTTTTCAATATTTTTAATTTTAATATTGCCTTCCACTCAAATAGTGTATTGTCAGAGTATCTAGGGCGTTCAGGGCATTGAAGACCTAAACCCTGCAAATTACAAAGCTATTAATTTTTTAATTATTTGGTAACTTCAATTAGAGTGACTAAATGATGTACGTAATTGCTTCATTATATGCAAATATGTATTTGTGAAGTAATTACAGAGTATTACATGTGCCAGGTAAATAGTGAAGAGAGAAAGAATCCACACGCATAAATTTGACTGGAGACATAAAGTAATCTCCCAGACAGAGGGAGCAAACTTTGCATTGCTTTCTGTTACATCTGGGGGTCAGAATTTCAGTTCATATTGTGAATTTTCTTTTTTCCGAAATTAGTCAACAAGATACCTACAAGGAGATCACTGAGGCATTCTGGTTTTCTGCTTCTTTGCTTTCTAAAAGAATTGCTCTCATGTCTCTCTCCTCCAAAATGTTCTGTAATTACCTGGATACGGTTAATGAGAAACTTGAGTTTTGGCAGTTACAATGTTTGAAGAACACGAGTTCTAACAACTAGTAGCAACAATTTAAAGTTTACCACCTTATTTTGATCCCTCTTGGCATTATGGAAATGAATTTGTTTTGCAATTACCTATTCTCATGACAGGCTTTGTCATAAGAGCAAGGGAGTGTGATGAAAACCAGATATTTTCTAGAAAGTGTTACTGTGTGCTCTGTAGTGGGAATCCTTGGCATCTTTCTTTCCTCTATCTGGAGTTTCAATTATAGGAAAAATATGTTATAATAACCTGGCATGCTGTGATGAAGAAGCAATCATACTAAAGAGAGAATGGTTGACGGTTGGTTTTAGGAGGCTTAACAATTTTTGATATCCAGGTGAATATGAAACAAATACCATAAATCATGCTGGGTGGGACCTGTGATGAGCTCCATGTAATTCTGCCCAAATACAGTGTACCTTCCTGGGGTTTTTAAGGAAGGTTGTAGTAGTGACTGTCACTTCACTGTCATTCCCAGTATGGGAATACAATATCCAAGGTAGAGAGAGGGAATGAGACTGTGTGTGAGAGAGAGAGTGTGAGAACATGCTGTGCTTTGTTAGGACCACTTACAAATTTTAGACCATCGTGTTGCAGAAATATGATGACAGTTAAGAAACTTATTGTACAAATAGATAGTGGTAGGCTGGAGCTATCGACACCTCCTTTTGCCCAGAAGCCTGCTGATAGACTATGCTGCAGATCACATTAAACATTGCTCCCCAAAATCTTTCTGGGAGGAATCGCAAGAGACAAGATTTACATAATCCTCTCCTCTGTGCTGCTTCTAACAATGCCTCTCAGAGGTGTTTTTATTCCAATCTATTAACTGTATTGTAACCTACAAGCATGTATTTAAAGAACACCTTGTTTCTGCCAAGGATTCAAGGCAGCTGAGCATGTCGACCTGCTGTTCCATGGGAGGATTAAATGGTCAAATATTGCAGAAATACTGGGCAGCTTTTAATGCAGAGGCTCTAAGAGTCTTTTTTGCCTGTCCTAATACAGAAAGAAATTAGAACAGTTTTCAGAATTGGCATTGAGTTTCTTACTTGGAAAAGCACTTATCTAGCAAAAGCAAATTATTTCTTTACTACTTCAAACTGTAGAGCCTTTTGAAATGTAAATTAGGAAAATGGAGGTCTGAGCTATTGGAAGAGCTCTGACAATTCATTATGATGTATCTCCCTGCTGTGCTATACCTAAAGTCATACTACGGGGATGTCTTGCATAGTTCAGCTGCATCAAACAAGGAGGTACCACATTTAAAAGATTTAGCTACTGGGATGTGCGCTGCTGCAGTTTATGGAAGTGCCACCTCTATCAGCTACAGCAATTAGCTGTTCCTGTTGTCTCTTCTTTTAAGTTACAAATTAATGAGCATGCCAATGAAACCACCTGTCATAGCAAGACAACTGAAAAAAGTCCAGGTTTGATGAATGTAAATGCAGAAGTAAATGTGTAGACAAACTTCCCAGTGCTCTATCATAGATGAGAGAAGAGAGATAAAAGAAGATGATTGTGAATGATATGAGACTATTATCCTGACACCGCCATTTCTATGTAACTCCAAATGCATGGTCATGTATGACTGGAGACCACCTTCATTAGTGAGCTGGCGATACACTTTTAAAAGCATAAATTCTTTGTTTTTAAACTGTCAGAAGGTCATGAAAATTGTTGTTTTCCTAGGAATGGTGGACAGTTTAACTTCACATTCATAGGTGGAAGTAAATTAACAATTTTATTTTTTGCGACAGTCATTCTGTTTAGTACAGCAGGACTGAATATTTTATTCCTAAATTGAAGAAAGTCTCTGCACTAAGCTGGAAAATGACACTGGGAAGTGAAATGTCAATCTGTGAAGGTTGTCCTAAGGCTTGCAAATGGCAGCAGACAGTATTCTACAGAGATACATATATAAATATCTCTCTATTTTTGAACAGTACTATTGCAATGCACAGCAGGCTGTAGAGAGCAGTGTTCAGGCAGGATAAACCTTCAGTCCATCAGGCACCTTGCTGTGGATCACACTGCAGAAGTTTGTGTTCTTGCTGTTCTCCCTGCTGCTTCAGGAAAGTTTGTGCTGATGTGCGGAAATCTGTCTAATCTTGCATGACATGGCTTTGTGATACTAGCATGTGGCAAAATACTGACTTCAAGCATTTTGCCTCAGGAGGAGGAGATTTCCTTGCTAACAGCGGGTGGAAGAGGCACTTTTGGTTATGTCTCTATTAGTATTTAGATAATAAGAAAGCTTTGGTACCTTTTTTAGGATCTAACAGCTTAATAATAGCACTCACTCTTTTATCAAAGTATTTCTCTGTCACTCACCTCAAACCAGTGTTATTGTAGGTTGATTGGTACATTAAATAACCTTGCAGAATGGGCCATGAAAATTTATGGGGTAGAGCTGTGGGAGCTAGTGTGGATT
>VYZV01016850.1:1795-44942 GCA_013401275.1 Pandion haliaetus | reverse complement strand
ATGTAAAAATTAAAAGGGGTTGTCTTTCTGTTACTGCACAGAATAAATTGCTATGGAGGCTTGCTCATGAGCTGACATGCCTAAGACACTGTTATTCCTGACCAGAATTTGCCCTGTCAATTAACACTCAGCATGGCAGATACTGCCAGGGACAGAGCTAATGCACTGTGTCACGATTATTGTACTCCTCCGAGCATAAATTGAATGGGGAATGGTTACTAATTAGTTCAAACCAAATAGACTCTACACTCGTCTTCTTTTGTCATTAAAGTCCAGGCTGATAACAAAAGAAGCTCTGGTAATTAGCACAAAACCATGCAAGAGTCCTGACTGTTTCAAGAGCTCTTTCACATATGCATTTTTGTTCTAATGAAAATTGGACTTGAGAAAACAATGGGAAATGATAAGGTAATTGTACATTAATAAGCAATAATTATTTTAGAAAGAAATTAAATTTAAGGATCCTTTCTCTTAATGGCAAAGAATAATTAATAAAACAATTATATACAGGTTTAAGGATATAGATATACAATCAAATACATGTATGCATGCAGCCCTCCCCCTGAACTCTCATGGATAGAGCTAAATAGAGTGCAGCTTTTGAATTTTGCTAATATTCCACACTCCCAGCAATAAGATTTGCAGAACCTGCATTTTATGCAGTGTTTTAGAGGAAAAACTACCTTTTGAATGTTGTTTTTTCTTCATTTTGATTTAAAGAGTGTAGAAGACACCTAAGGAGTTCAGTACAAGTGAATATTTGAAATTTTTAATATAGTTTATACAAATATATAGATATATTTATATTCTGCTGCCTGAAAAGGTAGGTATTACGCTTGCGTTCATTGACTGATAGTTTCAGGAGATACACGATAGATGTTTCAAACCCTGAGAATTGCATATTGTAGCTTTTTCGTGTATAACAATGTCATAATGGTCAGATCGAGTTTCCCATCAGGATTAGAGGCTCAACTGTTGGAAGGGTATGTGTGGCTTTCTGGAGGTGTATATACCTGAGGTGTAGACCGCAGACTTGCTGCTAGTGCTGGACAGAGTACATTCTGCTTTTCAGTTTAGCTTCATGTAGTTTTGGGCTTAATGTGTGCAGTGTGAAATAATAATTTAAATCAAGTGTTAACATAGGTAATGATGTGGTGACAGCTAAGGGTTTCAAGACACCAGCATGCTCCAGAAGACCTGGAAGCTCATCAGTGAGTTAAAGCATCCTAGTTGCTCCTTTATCCTAAGAAGTAGCAAAAACATATATGGCAAAAGTTTCAGCTATGTTTTGATCCTCTGTCTCTTCTCACTTCTCAATTAAGACTTGGGGTAGAGCATGTCTGCACATGGACCTGTAGAGATGAAGCCTGTATTCACACCTTCACAAGTTGTGAATTAAGCCCTTATAATCCAAAGGCAGTGGCGACATCCCAGAATGTAGTGCAGCTAACTCCACTAACCCTGGAAGGGACAAAGGCTGTTGATAGGACTAGTCAGTACCTTTGTCAATAGCTGTTTGTTTGTTGTTGTTGTGGTTTTTTTTTAACAATGAGCTAGTTTAATTTTAGAGAAGTGAGATGCCCTTATGTTAACGTTTGGTGCATTAAAAATAAGGATGACACTGATGTTTTGCAAGCTATTGAACCCTCCTCCAGTTTACAACCATTTTTATAAAACGCCCCTGCTGTTTCCCCTATTCTCCAGTGGATCTCCATATCTGATCAGTAGATAGTCTCTGCTTTCCCAAGCGTATCTCAGTATGCAGAGGAATGAAGCATGTTCTTGAGGTTTGCTGCTAAATTGGTCAGGATTAGTGCTTAGTCCTGTTTGAACAAAATCCTGCCTTGTACCAAGAGCTCATGCCTCTGAGTACCATGTTGGGTGCTGCATAATCTCACCATCTGGGTGAGATATTTCTGGGTCTTGAAATGTATTGAGATTTTATTTACAATAAAATATAAAGATGCCTGCTTATCTAGCTTCTCTCTTGGTCCTGCGTAGAGTGAGACTCAAAGAGATCGAACCTTTTATGTGTGCAGTCTTTTTTTCTGTCAAAAGGTGGGCAAATGGAGCTGAACTGTAGCTCCAGAGGACAGGAATTTTGATGGACTTCATAACAGTTAAATAGTCAAGTGTTTAGCTGATTTCTGTGTGATACTGAATTAAGGAGTCATGGCTGGGGGTTGATTTTTACCCAGCTGTCTGTATGCTTTAATATATGCTTTTTGATTTAGGATATAGCTCACGTTTTCTACCTATTTATTCAGTACTTAGTAGGGTTTGGGCTTCACCACAAATTAAACTAAGTGGGGAAAAAAAATGTCTAGACCTTTAGAGCAACACAGAAAACTTGTATAAAGTGCTTAGTATTTGTTGACCCCACCAAGGCTTGCGGAAGAAGAAAGGCACTGAAATTCATGAGAGACTTCTAGATTCCAGTTTGCTCAAACACTGAAATGCCTCTGATTTTCACCTGTAAAAACTGTATTTTTTTTTCAGGGAATGATTTATGTTTTTTTAACTCATATAAGAGAAATCTATTAAGACCCTTTTTGAGATAATCTATCCATGCTTCCCGGGGCTGTAATAGAATTAAACATTACCCTACTTGTGCATTATAACCCCTGCATCCCAAACTAATGTGAAAGAACATGATGCAGATTTTAGGAGAAATATTTTTCTTTCTGTGCCTCAAAGCCATTCCAGATTGCTTCTTCACTCCGATAACAGTGCTTACACTTCAGATAGCAACAACCAATACTAAAACACACAAGTGTGCATGTGCAGGGAATGCAATGGAGTAGTTTATCTATTTTGGCAGCTCTGCTATATTCCTCTTTTTTTTCTGAAAGTGCTATCTAAGCACATTTTCCCAGAGAGATCAATAGTTGCTTGATGTGTGTAAACTGATGTATATGGCTTACAAGAAAGATATGATAGAAGACGACTCTGGAATTGCTGATATAGACAAATTCATTAAGATAACAGTCTGTTTATCTAATCTTATTGATGTGTCGTAGTTATAGATCACCTGTTATTATAGCAATTCATTTCTGTTTCTATTCAGGTAATTTTTGTTGTTAGTTTTGTCCCTACATAGATGGCCCTAAATCACTTCTCTCAAGATTTAGAGATATTTCAGGTTTAAAAGACAAAATATTTCTGTCAGTTATCATGATAAAGACAAATATACATAGCTGTAGTCCATTGGCCAATAGTGTGAGGACTTCAAGAAAAGCACTAAAAGAAATCAGTAGGGTGAAAAAGACGTTGGGTGATCCTGGACTAAGTTAAGGACTTTGCAGCTTCAGACCTGACTGTTGGGATAACGGAGCTGTTATCTCCAGCCTGTTGACTAGCATTTGCTCCAACCCAGTTAAGGTGACAAATCACTGGGATCAAGGGGCCCTCTGGGGCGCTCCTGTGAGATGTGCATGGGATGGCAATCCCCTTTGTGGAGAAGACAGAACAGTCTCTAGGGCTACTGCTTTGACTGCTTACATTGGCTAAAGACATAATATGACCAGACTGGGACACTGCATCCGGCATGGTGCCAGTGTAGAGAGGTCCATGAATACTTCATGGGGCACCCCAATGGCAGTCATGGCTCTTATAATGCCAACATATCTTGTGCATTACATATATAAACCACTCATCATGCTAGAATTAAGTTACTTTTATTCAGAGGATACTGATGAGTTCAAAAGTACAAATGTTGATGAAATTCTCACAAAACATCCAGGTGAAAAAGCAGATAAATGTTATCTATCTCCCCCATTTTGCAGACAGTGAAGCTGAGACTTAAAAGAAGGAGTGATTTCCCTGGGAAAGTGTCTTGCCTATCCCTGAAGTGTCTTTTTTCAAAGCTGCCAGCTTATGATGCGTGTGTGAATAAAACATTGGGGTTGATACTGAAATGGGGAGTGATGCCATTCATTGTATTTAATGCTGCATTTTATTTGGCATCATGTTCCTTTTAGCCCTAAATTGTATTCTGAAATTTGATGTGTTTGGAAAGGAAAATTGGTAGAGCTCACGTCATCGCATGGAGCCTCGTGTGCATTTTTTAATCCTGGCTTGAAAGGATTACATGTTTGTTGCCCTGTGGATACCACAGGAAGGAATGAAATGCTTAAACCAGTGGCAGAGGAGACAGCTGTTTGGGTGAACGCTGGGCGCTGGGCCCCCCGCCTTTGCTCTGGTTCTGGGAAACGGCTGCTCTGTTGAAGGTGTAGTTGTCTCAGAGTGAAAATTGTCTCCATCAGGCAAAGATGCGCCATGGATATGAAACTTCTGTCACAACTTTTAAGCTGTGTTGAGAACTACCTTGCACAACTGTGCAATTTGCACTCTTAGGTGGAATGCCTTTTTCTTACTGCTTATGAAACTTTATGAAAAAGTAAGGGTCTTCAATTATATCTCGAGTTTAATATTCTGCTTATACAGTAAGTGCAAAAAACTGCAGCAAAACATGATGGGTGGTTCCAAGGCTTTTATTGTGTAGTTAAAACCTACGTTAAAAGAAATCTGTTTCTAGAATATCATAGTGAGTACCTCTTTAGCATAAATGTTTTTATAGTTCTCAAGTCACTTTCCAAAACTTTATATGGGTAAATATCTGGCAGTACCAATAAACCTTCACACCAGATAGGAAAACATAGTTGATGTTGTATTAAAACAGGTACTTTGTCCAGGCAGCTTGGATTATATTTTCACTGCTTAGATGATACATATTTGTGTTTAAACATGTACAAATGTAGTTCAGATATTTTTAATGGAAATAAATGAGTGCTGTTGGAATTTCATAGTAGGGGGGAAAATATTTCTGTTTAGCACTTTCACAGTTGTGTTCCCTAAAAGAACAGATGACTTTTTAATTTTTTATTAATTCGTTGTCTATTGTCAGTTTTGATGAAAATCACTGGAAGCAGTAGTCCAGTGCTGTTGTTTTGGGTGTTAGTTGTTTGGTTTTCCAAAAGGTTTGGACTGTAATAGTTAATGAAATTACTTGAGTATCAGGCACTTGGATACAAGGGTAAGAGCTGATATTCCAGATGGCATTCCCTCAGAATGTTATTGTCTGGTTTAATGTTTTATTTAGTTATTTTGCCTTGCCCTGTTTTTTTTTTTTTTTTTTTTCTTCCTCTGATAAGATCTGACAGATGCTGGTTCATCTGAAATGTTGATTGTGATTTAATTATTGTCTATGATCTTCTAGGGAAAACTTTATGGGTATTATTTTGAACAAGATATTCAAGGAGTAAGAATACTGTATTGGTAATGAAAGCCAATATAGTATTTAAGACCAGGTAAGCAAGGGTTCTTATTTTTAGTGATACATTCAAAAAATGTCAGCTGGTTATGTAGAACATTTACCCAGTGAAACTGATAACACTTTAAAGAGTAACTGTTCAGTTAATGACTAGGTTTTTTTGCTGCCTTCCAGGGTAGGTTAGGAAGGGCATCTTGATTCTGCATGAAACGGCCAGAATAGCTGATATCTTCAGCTGTTTGCTGTGGAACAGGTATTTTGTCTATTTGCTGCATTGCAAGCAGGGGTGATGAAACTATTCATGTTGTGGTGCACTATTCATTCATAATAATGAACTCACTTTTCGAACAGTTATAATTCAGCCCTAAACAGAGCTCTATTCTTGAATTTGGCAGTAGCATTAGTCTTGAAGTAGTGTGGGTATTTTTCTAACCAGACGGGAATACAAGCAACAAGAAATGAATAGTTTAAAACTTTTGTTTATTTGCCACATGATAGGCGCAGCTGACAGCCCCTGATTCCCCAGGCATTTAAATCTGTGTGACCTTACAGGCTTACAAAGAATTCTGCCAGGTGACAACTGAGTTGCTAAATAGTAAAAAATTGGAGAGCTCACTACAGTTTATCAGGGCAAGTTATGAAAACATAAAGGGAGGCCCTTGGATAGACCCGTGTTCCCTAGAGAGCTCCACTGCGGCAGTGCATATATAAGTTTGGTCAAGGCCCCTGCTGCTCTGACGGGCGGAGAAGACAGCTGCATGGCAGACCCACCTGCCTCAGCAAAAGTCACCCAGGTCTGTCACTTTGATGTCATAGGTATTTTTATTGTATTGATTTTTCAGGAAATGAGAGAAACTTGCAATTTTCTACGAATTGAGATGACAGCCAATGTTTTCTCCTTTATCACCCTCTCGTGACTACTTTCCAGAGAGTGTAATTTAGGCATGCAGCAATGGGAGTTGTGATGGTAGAGACTGTGGCTGGCAGAGAATATATACACCTAACATCAGATATGTTGTGGTGTTTCAAACGAATTCTTTGGGGAACTAGTTGAGTTGAAGTTTAAATTTTAATTTGACAACATTCTATTTAAACAAATAAATGGCGACAAAAACTTTTGCATTCCCACACTGATTCTTTATTTGAAACAGAGCCAGCACATACCTTGGAGATCTTACACTAACACTAGCAGAGAAGACAGGGCATCAAAACTGTTGGCTCCAGAGCAGCAGGAAACTGATTGACTTCCCCTCATCCCTTCAGAAACCTGGATTAGAGTAGCTCTACAACAGGCCAATCAACAAGAAATAATGGCACTTCTGACAGCATTGCAACCTTTTATTATCTCCACCTTCACTACTTGATATTCACAAGTCCTGCTAGAAAATGTGGGATAGCGTTCAAAGTACTGGAGTCTGTAGTAGGCTCTGGTATGCCATATGATTATGGAAGTACTTCCCAAAGCAATTTTTTAATCTTATGAATTTTTCACCTGGGGATAGGAAAGTTAGAGCTAAGACTTGAGTGGAAGTTGACCCTGATACCATAGGGATGGAGTTTGGGTCTTTGAAACAGCTGTATGAATGTGTGGATACACTTTAATGATAGACTGCTGGTGGGTGTTTTCCATGCCTGGGCTTGGTCAAGCTGAGTGTCACAGGTGTTTCATCATGTGAACTAGCAAACTAGCTTGGTGGGATTGGACATGTCTTGACTCGCTTTATTGATAATATTGCTCACAATTTCTAGAGGGGGAGCAGAGTGTAACCCTTGCACTATCCAGTCCTTAGTGTCTTGTTGCTGGATGCTCAGTTTGTGTGAACAATCCCAGCTCCTCTGAGTTCACCAGAACAGCTGATGAGCATTTTACTTTTTGTCCTTGACAACGCAAAGGGAAATTCCTAAGGCTACTATATTAATCAATAAATTTACACAATCTTCTGTCATATTTGCTTCAGAACATATGCAACATGGTGTGCAATGAGGAAAAACTAGGTCCAAGTTCTTCTGTCAGTTATAGTGATGCAGATTCAAGACTAGCAGCATTACCTTTATTGGAGCATCTGTAGCAGTACACTGGAGAGCAAAATCTCTCTTTTAATATGTTGGATCTGAGTGTTGAAATAAAATATCACAATTACGCTAGAGAATATTTTAGGTATGAAGGGAAAAGCAGAGGGGAGTCATCCACATTTTTTTTTCTTATGATGTTATAAAGTGCTACAGCCATTTCAATTTGTACTGAGCCAAAAATAACTCACTATAAGGGTTTCACAAACTCTTCTCAGTTTTTATTGCTATCCTATTAAAGAAGAAATACGAAATAAAAAGAATAGTAAGTTTAATGTAAAAATGGAAGTGAGTAATGTTGAAATTGCTGTTTTAATATGCTTTTTGCTCCTCATTTGTATTATCCAGTCATTTCTGTGTTACCTGTCTCTGGTTACAGCAGGCAGTTTATATCTCCTCAGACTTATTTTAAATATATGAATTGCCTTATTTAAAGCCAAGCCCTCATGTCTAGGGCTTTCATCAGTATCAGGCCAGATTTTGCTCTCATTTTATTTGCAGCACAGTGTGAGCAACTGAGCTGAGCTCACCAAAAATGTTCCAAATGTCCAGCAGTCTGAAACAGCCTCATCTTCTGTCTCCCGGTGAAACTTCTGTCAATGCTGCTTATTGTAGTGTGCAGACTTGAAAAACTATGGCTAATGAAAACAGCATTTATATTAGGGGAACATCACTACAAAACCAGCAAGACTTGTTTATTATAGCTTTAATCTTCATTTTGTTTGGCTAAACACTTAGAAGGGAATCAAAGACACAAAACAGATAAGAAATTCTCCACTTAGCCCTTTGCCGTGGTGTCTGAGTGCCAACTTTGAGCTGAGGACCTTCTCAGAAGTTTACCTACAGAATTACAAGATCCAGGCATAATGTGAAATTTTCTTGAGGATTTGGGCATGATTACCAGCTACTGTGGCAATGAAAAACATGCAGATCTTAAGCAGACCCTCCTGTTTCCAGGACTCTGGGATGAAAATGAACATTTGCTTACTGTGCTGTCTTGTAGGGCAGGAAATTTCTCTCCCCTTTAGTTCTTGAATCTGTAGCTGCTTCTTGTATGTACAGAGGATTATGGGTAACAGAAGAACAGGCAACTGATATCTTTTCCCATTCCTTGCTAAGAGGAGAAATCCCCAGGGATCTGCATGAAAAACCATTACAATAACTATATATATCATGGGTTCATGAAAGGCAGGTCCTGCTTGACCAACCTCATCTCTTTCTATGACCAGGTGACCTGCCTAGCGGATGAGGGGAAGGCTGTGGATGTTGTCTACCTGGACTTCAGTAAGGCCTTTGACACTGTCTCTCACGGTATACTCCTTGAGAAGCTGGCAGCACATGGCTTAGACAAGTGTACTCTTCGCTGGGTAAAAAACTGGCTGGATGGAAGAGCCCAGAGGGTTGTGGTGAATGGAGTTAAATCCAGTTGGCAGCGGCTCACAAGTGGTGTTCCCCAGGGCTCAGTGCTGGGGCTGGTTCTCTTTAGTATCTTTATCAATGATCTGGATGATGGGATTGAGTGCACCCTCAGTAAGTTTGCTGATGACACCAAGTTGGGAGGGAGGGTTGATTTGCTACAGGGTAGGAAGGCTCTACAGAGGGATCTGGACAGGCTGGATCAATGGGCCGAGGCCAATTGTATGAGGTTCAGCAAGGCCAAGTGCCAGGTTCTGCACTTTGGTCAGAACAACCCCATGCAACGCTACAGGCTTGGGGAAGAGTGGCTGGAAAGCTGCTCTGTGGAAAACTACCTGGGTGTGCTGGTTGACAGTTGGCTAAATACGAGCCAGCAGTGTGCCCAGGTGGCCAAGAAGGCCAACAGCATCCTGGCCTGTGTCAGAAACAGTGTGGCCAGCAGGAGCAGGGAAGTGATCGTCCCCCTGGACTCAGCACTGGTGAGGCCGCACCTCGAGTGCTGTGTTCAGTTTTGGGCCCCTCCCTACAGGAAAGACATTGAGGTGCTGGAGCGTGTCCAGAGAAGGGCAATGAAGCTGGTGAGGGGCCTGGAGCACAAGTCTGATGAGGAGCAGCTGAGGGAACTGAGGTTGTTTATTCTGGAGAAGAGGAGGCTGAGGGGAGACCTTATCACTCTCTACAACTACCTGAAAGGAGGTTGTAGTGAGGTGGGTGCTGATCTCTTCTGTCAGGTGGCTGGTGATAGGACGAGAGGAAATGGCTTCAAGTTGTGCCAGGGGAGGTTTAGATTGGATACTAGGAAAAATTTCTTTACTGAAAGGGTTGTCAGTCATTGGAACAGGCTGCCCAGGGACGTGATGGAGTCACCATCCCTGGAGGTATTCAAAAAGCATGTAGACAAGGCACTTCAGGACATGGTTTAGTGGGCATGGTTGATGGTTGGACTTGATGATCTTAAAGGTCTTTTCCAACCTAAATGATTCTATGATCATTTTGGTATAACTACACCTGAAGGTCTCCACAGAATTAGTGCTGATGTATAATGGTGTTACTGAAATGAATGTGAGGCCCTAGAACTGCTTGAATGATATAAACAGAAAGCACATAGAGAGTTTTGGGGGCTAATTTGAGAATTCATATCTAACAGGGATGGATGAATATAAGTTGTGGAACACTGTCTAAGAATTATTTCTGATCAGCTGCTTGTGGGAAGAGCTGGAATTCCTGTCACTTTAGGAATGTTGAATCAGAATGGAAGAAACCCACTTAAAACAGCACACTGGTGGGAATAACTACCCTTTGGCAGGTTGGGACTTTCTCTGCTGCTCCAAGTTTTCCATATACTTTCAGTCTTCTATTTCAGTAAAGCTGTAGCTACCCGGGAAGCTAATGCTGGGCTAAGATATGCCCCCAAAATAAACGTAGCACTCCACTGAATTTATTGAGAATAAGTAAGAGTAGAATTGGCCTGAATTGATTCAGGTTATGAATATAGGTAGGAGCAAAAATTTCAGGATTGATTCATAAATGAAATTCTGTAATGAAAATTTATGCCAACTTTTATTTTCACTTCTCTCAGTGCAATCTCAGTTGACATCGAATTGATAATAATGAACAAAGAAATTGCCTCCTTTCCCTTGATACAGAATTGAAGTTGGAAGAAAGTAAAACCCTAAGATTATACTGGGACAACAGCTCCAAACCTAAATAACTGAAAGCTTTCCTAAAGATAGAATACAAAACAATGACATTCATACCTACTAATCACAGGTTTTTGTTCCTAAACTGATACAATAATCAAGAACAGCAGTAATAAAAACCCCCAAATTGAAATAATATGAGGAATTAATAGGAGAACAATCCATTCCATCACAATGGGAAATTACTGAAGGGTTATCTGAGCTCTGGAGGGTCTCCTTTGTGTAATTTCAAGTGTCTGAATGATAGGCATCATGAAGAAATTAAAATGAAAACTAAGCAGAAGTCTGTTCAGTTTAGCAGACAGAGGATTTGGAGGATGCTGGGACTTTGGGAAGTGTGTGGTGCTTGGGAGATTTGTTCTTCAGCATGGTTTTGCTATGGAACAAAAAATCCAATTTCAATAACTCTATAGATGCGTAATTTTAATTTATAGATTACTCTCTGAATTTCTTTAAAAAATACCATCAAGTTTGCCATGGCACTTTTTCATAGTAAAAAGAGAATTGTTAATCTGGAGAACTAAGTTTCTGGCCTTTAGAGGGGAATCTTCAAGAACAATAATTTGATCAAAACATTTTCAGTTCAGTTTATGAATCTCAGAATATGTATCAGCTATATTGTGTCTGCTTTTAATATTAATGGAAACAACAGTAAGAATCTGCCTAGACGCAGAAGGATCAGCATATCCAGGTCCCCCAAAACATAAAAAAGGGACACAGGGTAGGAGAAGGAATTCAGAACCATCCTCCTCGTCTTCTGTTTTTTCATTATTTCTTATGCAAGAATCTTGTTTTCCACTGCCAGGGGGATTAGGATTGGTACGCAGGAAAATGTGCACTCAGTTTCTAGGGAGTAGTACACTTTCTGGTTTTAAATTACTTAACTATTTATAAACAGTATTTTTGATAAAGGCCATTGAAATCTGCCTAGAAATGTCATCAATGTTTTCCTCAACTTTTTGACCAGCATTACCTAAGTGGAACCTTCCATAGGTTTTTTTGTTCTAAACTGTGTATAAGATTAAATATGTGATCTCAGAAAGCTGGTTCACTAATCAAAAAAATCTATCTTGTTCAGGCCAGCTATCAGCTGTGATTTTGTTGAATGATTGATGTTAGACTTTTAAATAATTTATTGTTTGTTTGTTTGTTTGTTTAGTGAGAAGCTAAAACAGTGTTACTATGAAATGACCCCAGCTTCTATTAACAGGATCAACAGATTGCTAAGAGCTAATGCAGTAACAGCACTGTACCTAATAGAGGAAATATACTCAGTTGATTTTTTTGATCGCTGGCAGTATGTGTGAAAGGGACTATCCACTTATTGCTGGCAAATTAAATACAGACCAGTGCTAATATAATACAACTAAACTGACTGTATCATCCACACACTCATTTTTCCTGATGTTTGCAAAGCAAACCTGTGACCAGTATTGTTTATTAAAGACTCTACCTTCAAATGCTGCTCTAGATCCTTCCCTTTCAGCTGCATGTTGCCAGACCATTCTTTCTGTTAAAATACTCACCTTGCTCTAACAGGTGCTGGTGCTGTTTTGCTTTTGGGGAGTTTTGAACCCACCAGATCCATCTCTCCATCTATAGCAGACTCACCAAATTTTGAATCTGTACCAGCAGTACATGGTTGCACAGCATGGGACACAGACTACGTATACAGATTAATTTTTTTTCCCCCCCTCCCATATGATCCTGACTGGTAAGCAGGTCACTTTCTAGAGCCATCATTTCAGTCTCTCTACCCAGCCTGTGGTTAAAACAGTTGCTATCGCTTTCTTGCCCTTCTACCGCATTCCTAGCCAATAAGACCTTATTCAATTAAATTGATGAGAGTTTATAGTGGAAGCTATGTTGGCACCTGTTACCAAATATGGCTCATCTTTTAAGTATGAAAACTGCCAGAAAAGGCATTTTGCTGGTTGAGTATGAGAAATTTGCAATAGAAAATGTATAATTTTAGAACTTTTGCTTTCAATATGCAAGTCAAACATTTTTCACAGATTCAGAGCATGCTTCAAATAAATTCTGAAGAAACTGCTAATGTAAAACTTGCTTTTCACTGAATCCCTGGAAAAACTTTCAAATCTTGTGTTAGCGTAAGGGGAGTTGTTACTGATACGTTCTGATCCATGATTTATGTAAGATGTGTATCAAAGAGTAACTAGGTGTCTGATATGTGACAGATGCTGCTATTGAGTTTTGTAGGGAGGGGGCTGAAAGCAGTAATTCTGGTTTTTGTTCATGAGAAACAGTGCAGATGATCTGCAGACTCTGAGCCGCGCCACTGCTTTGATGGCAGGACACTAGACTTGGTGACCAAGTCTGATTTTGCAAAATGAGGTAATAGTTTCATATTATCTTTGCATGACGCTTTGTACATCTCTCACAAAGCCTTACTTGTGGTGTAGCTTCAATACAGTGTATAAGTGGATTCTACATTAAAGCTCGTGGTTCAAAGTTAATTGATGTATTCCAGGGAATTATTGCTTCCCCTCTTCACTTCCTTCTTTGGTCAAGCAAGTACAAGGGTTCAAAGGGGAACAGCAGTGCTGTGAGGGGGATGAGAGAAGATGAGAGGAGCTCTAATATCTAATATCAGTCACTTATTTGCTTCCCTCTGCCTACACCCCTCCAACAGTGAACTCATCCATATGGAGTTTGGTCATGTAAGAAGATTGGGCTGTATATCTTCTATGAAAGTTGTAATCTGCTTATCTGTTGTTGCTTGCCTTCCTAATTTAGTTTTCTTTTTCTTTGTGCTAAAAAACCAAGAATTTCTCTTTTACTGGTAGTTCTCTGGATTAATAATGCAGAAAAATAACAACATGATGTCTGGGGTATTGCATTTTCCTCCTAGAGGCATGCAGCAGTGTCACAAGCACAGGGCTGTTACGCTTGCAGAGTGAGTACCTAGAGAAAGGGAAGCCAGTGAGCTGGGAATTTTTACTTAAAAACAGATTGAATGAGTGAATAAAGAAAATCATTAAGGCTTCATCTGTAAATACTCTCTAATTTAAATTCACATTGGCATGAAATTTTAAAGATTTATTTCCATAATTTGAGGTAAAAGGTATTTGTTTTAGGGGTGATTAATTCACACACTGCCTTATGGGTAAGGGAAAATTGCAGGATCAGGGTAGTATAAATTAACGGTTGGAGTATGTGTACTAAAAGTGTGAGAAAAGATTTTAGTTAAGCTTTCTTCTAGTTCCTTCTTCCTATTAGCATAGCGGTTGCAGAATTTCCTGATTCATCAGTGTTGAACAGGTACTGGCTTTATCACCAGAGTAAATAAAATTATCATCTCAGTGGTTAAACAAAATTACCCACACCAGAAAAATGATGGACAAGAATAAAGAAACAGAAGGAATTTATTACCTGTTTTAGAGTGGGAAGTAGTTAGAACAACTGTGTTGTTCAATGTTTTTTAATTTATATGGAAAAATATACCTTGTTTAAGAAAATAAAGTATTTTGATGTATCATCATGCTGAAACTTAGTAAATATTTTGTATAACAGCTAGAGCTCAGGCACCAGAGTCCTTAACCCAGACATCATCCTGCAAATCCATCAGAGCAGCTCTACTGCTCTTGCTGACCAGAAAGTGGAGTTGTTTGGGTGAGTTATTAAGGGGACAGCTGTTAACAGCAGATGTCTGTGCAGGGGCGGTGCTGTGCAAGCTCCTGTTTTGTTTACCAGGTAATCGCTTTTGAGCATTTGGGTGTGGGGGGGACAACTCCTCCTCTGCAGCCTTTCTTTTTGACATGCTGGCCTGTGCCTGGTTTTCTAATAATTTTTAGAAGGTTCAGTGTTCTTAATAATTACTTTAGTAAATTAAATATAAGGATTTCTTTTAAAGTTTTCTTTCTTTACTGTGTTATTAGCAAATTGCCTGATTTCCCTGGAAGGCTGCTTAGTGACTAGAATGGAAAGCACATCACAATACTTTCTCTTTCTTTTCTTTTTTAATATTGGTATTTATGAGGATCATGATGTTTCAGATTCTGAAGACAATTGCAACACCTTGAATAACTGCTGTCCTTTGTCACTCCCTGGATCCAACCCAGACTCGAGGCCTTGTTTCCATGGAGGCAATGCTTGTTATTAAAGATATTTTTTCTACAGGCAAACTTGTCAATTCTCATGCCTTTGGTTCAAGCTTTATAGTTTCAAGCCTTATCTGGAGCTTTTATGTTCCATCTTCTTTGATCTTCTGCCAGAAGGCTTTATGCTGCAGACTAAGTTTATGATGTTTGCATGTTTTACTTCTCAGTTGCCCTGTGAACAGCAAACGAGATGAAAAGCTTACACCACAGTTCTTTCCTTCACACAGCAGCATTACAAATCCTTGAACATGGACAAAGAGTGTTTTTATTTCATTACTCATTATTTGCACATTTTTCAAAGCGTGAATATCTATTGACAAATACCCTAAGTTACAGCTAGGCTCCTCCCTTGCTCTCTCTCAAGACAAACCAGAGTTGTGGGAGGCTTGAACTGGGAATATGTTTCTCTGCAAACCATTTTCCCCATGAATCCTCTTGATTTATTAATGTATTTTTTTTTCAGTAAAGGTTTAACATTTCTGTAGTTTGGGTAGAGGGCTACAGTGTGAATTTTTAGGCCAGAAGACCTTATCTGATTATCAGGTCACCTGCTGGCATATTATTTCACCTATTTTATCTCTTTGAGTTGCAGAATTGTATACATCAATTTTGTTGTTAGAATCATAGAATTCCAACAGACTTTTAGGTTTTGACAGATGGGACTCTGCCATTGTAAGTGATAAACTGTTATAGTGGTTAATTATCTCTCTGCGCTTATTTTAGCTTTCCTTCGTTAACCACTTTTTTTTTTTTCTGCATTATAGAGGCCTTACACTGTGGGTTTTCTTCCTGCAAATGTACTTGTATATCCTGTTCTGGGCACCATTCAGTCTTTTCTGTTAAACTAAACAGGTTGAACTGTTTAAGCCTCTTACTGTAAAGCTTTTGTAATACCCTAGAAACATTAGTGTTGTTCTTTGCATATTACTTTCTATAATTGTACCAATCACAATCAAGTGAATCATGTGGCAAAGGTTTTTCAGATAAGCACTTTTCCTTCTCAGAATTTTCCGAACTTTTCCTTTTGGAGGCTCAATAAGTCTTTGATAATAGCTTAAAAAATTTTAATAAAGATTTTTCTTGCTGGGGTGCAACTTGATGGCGTTTAAATATAAGGAGGACTATCAAATTTTTAGTTGAAAGAGAAAAATCTATCTCTAAAATTAATAGCCATTTTGAAACTGAAATATAAAACTAATAGACATTTTGAAAATAAAGTTTAGAATGAAAAGAATTATCAGAAAAAAAAATATAAGGAAATAGGTATGTACGCAATGTAATTGGAAGCAACTGTTCTCTTTGTTCACTGTAGCTAATACACAGGGTACAGAGACCTTGGATTGTGAAAAAGATAAGTTAGGATACGTTGGGAAAACTTTCTAATAATAAATACACTTAAGTACCAGAATGAATTTCCAACAAAGGTTGTGGAATTTTCATTGTTGGAGAGTTTACATAGAGATTTGCCAGAAATGTTTAAGTATAGTTAGTCATGGTTTGGATTTGGGGGATGAGGGAGCAGGTGGCATTTGAAGATACTTCTAGTGTTTCTTTCAAAATTTTTTGACAATAGATATTTCTGCAGAATTCTGTGAATCTGTGATCCTGGCAAAGTTGATGTCTTCCTTTGAGTTCACTGAGTGGGAAGTTGAAACTTGAAGCTATCCAACAATCTGGTGACCTGAAGTTACTCAGATGCTCTTACCCCCTGAATACTCACAGGTAGTGGATGGTGCTGGCGATTTCCTGTTTCCCTGAATCATCTGAAGCTGTTTGGGGGCAGATGGAGTGATTAGGTAGAACACCAAGGTACCTGCCAGTCCTATTTTTATTAATTCTAAGATTTTAAAATTTGATTCTGAGCAGTCTCATTAAAAGTGGCCATACATACAAAGGTCTCAGAAAGAATAACCTGCAGTAAGGAATGCTATGGATTGGCAAAGCACTGGCATGCCTTCTTGTGTTTTTGCAGATTCTACTCATAAGTGTTATTAGGTGTTTCCCTTGCCATCCTTATCGGTATCTCCTTTCAGCCTCAAGTTCCTCTTACACCCAGTTTAGAATAACACTTTTTTGCCTCTTAAAAACAGCAAAAATAGATACTTTTCCAATCAGACTACCTTAATTCTTTCAGTCTCTCTGTTAGCAGGAAGACAGTTGTTCTAATGAGAAGGAGCACCTCAGAGCCACCCAATAACATTAAGGTGTCCAAGAGAAGAAAGATTAAGTTTTGGGCTGGCTAAGCAAAGAAAGCTTACTGGCAAGAATAGGAAGCTCCTGCTGCGAGCTTGATTCATTGTTAGATGTAGCAGAAAAGATCTTTTGGATCAAGTGTCTCAGAGTTGTGTGAGTCTTTTGAATGAGGAGAAATTGCAGTAGCCTTTCTTATGGTTTGCTCTGTTGAGTAATCGTTGTCATGATGCATTGACTTCTGGACCATTTTTTTTTCACTGTGAGCTTTATGGGTTAAACCTGAGATTTCATGTGTAACTGTGAATGCTTCTCTGTGCTTCAGTTGCCTTTCATTTCCAAAATTAGTGTGTTATTTGCCTGCCTCAAAGCTTCCATGTAGCAAACCAAGATCTTTTTAATAAAGTTACCCTAATCTATGATGTATCCAACTAGCATAATGGCAAAGGTGTGAAACTGTGCCTACAGAGGGTTTGGGGGCTGACTTTCTAAAAGTGTTAAAGTGACACATACAAGACGCGTCATGTTTTGCTTTGCAAATATAGTCTCAAGGTAATACAAGGATTAAAAAAATAGTGTCAGTAAAGTTCTTACGATTCTTACAGGTTTCACTTTGCAAGTGAAAAGCAGACATTCTTTTTTCAGGATAATAACTAGTATATAACTACATAACTATATACTAGTATATAACTAGTAATAACTAGATAACTACTCCTGTTTGAGGAAATGGAATTTACCAAGGTAAGTTCACATGAGGATACTTAGCTTCAGCCAGCCTCTTATAATCAGATTTTGGAATGTATTTATGCACTTAAGAACGCAGAGAAGTCCATAGCAGGGTTTCTAGAAGCTGCCAGGCACATTCCCTGAGTAGGATTAGGTGATTTTAGACTTGACTCTAATCTTAGAAAAGAAGGACATGCAGTTGAGTTGTGGCTTCAGAACAAGTTACTGCCTGCTAGCTTGACCATCATATTTGGCTTTGTAAATGACATTTTACTTGTTGTGAACAAAATGTGTCATGTTAACCCTCGGTTTAAGAGTCTTAAAAATATTTTGTCTAACACCTAGGTGAGTTAGGAGCTTAAACATAGACAGTTACAACAACTCTGCTACTAAATGCTACCTTGATTACATTTAGTTGTGCATCCTTGGAGAGTAATGATGCCATTACATGCCATTTATACTGATTACACATGCTGAGCAAATGGTCTCCAAATATTCTCTGATAGCATTTATTCAAATATATTCTGAATGACAGTATTCCTTTCTCTAATTGTTATTACTCCATGTCATTTGTATAGATTAAAATAAAGCTATTTGCCAAGTGATCAAGTGAATTCACAGGTTTATTCTTCTGCTAGAAATATGACTTTGTGATCTAGTAGGAATAATCTTGACCCATAGCTTAAGGAAAGTGTCTTTAAAGAAATGAAAAAGATAAAGACCACCATCCTACTGAAATTCTGTTACCTCTGAAAGCTTCAGCCTGAATATGTCACCTAAAATTTAACGTGTTGATCCAAAGGCATGAGTTCTTGTGTTTTAGACAATTTTTCATGGTCAGAATCAGTTTGGTGCCATCTTTTTTTTTNTTTTTTAATGTCTTTTTGTTTGGTTGAAATAGTCTGCTTCTCTGAAGTAAATAAGATTTCTTTTCTTCCTCATTCACAAGATGTGAGTTAAATTCTCTGCTTTGTTCTTTAATAAACGTTGCTGACTAGAAGCTGAAGTTGAAGATTCAGTGATCAGTTCTAAACTTTTGAAAAATAATTTGCAAAACAAGGACATAAATAATACTCCCTATTCTGATGTTGTCTGCCTGTGAGATACTGCTTAGGCTGCTATTCCTATTGATCTTGATAGATAGATTGGCTACCCTTGTGAGGATTAAGGTCTTGGGCCTGTGAAAAGGTAGCAAATCACTCCAAGGTTAGCCTTTTCCCAACCTCCATTAAAGCTATTCAGTATTTAAAGAAATTCTGTAGGCATTGATTGTCCTTTTAAGCAACAAAACATTTTATCCAATAATTACCAGTCACATTTTGTAGATAGTTTACTTGTTGCAAAAGGCTAAATAATTAAAATATCTCTTTGCTTCTATTTCTCTGCTCGCAAAATATAATTGCTTGCATTTTGTTTTACCTTTAGTTTATGACAGGACAACTGCAAATTGTTTTACATTATTCAGAAAGGAAAATGGACTAACTGGTGGGTTCTGAGAGGCTGAATCTTTGAGAACCTATATATACACACTGCACCATAAAGATAGAGAAAACAGAGTGAATAAATCTTACATAAAAATCATTTCTAGTTGTAGATAAATATGTAAAATTTTAAATATTTCCCACTGTAGAATAATCCAGGTTGTCTGCCTATATTTAAAGACAATATTTTAGACATGTATAAACAGGGATATAGGGTTAAATTTACACAGAATCTCCTTGAGAAGCATAACTTAACATCTTCCTAGGAGCTGAATAGAGGATTTAATTACCCAATTTTATTGTGTAATTCCACAAGTCGGGAAGCAATAGCTTCTGACCTAGGCTTTCTGTCTTCAAAATTTACAATATACCAAACTGAGAAGAAAAAGGAAATATAATTGAATTTGCAGGCAGTTTCTGGGAAATTTTTCATTTTAATAGTCTATAATGCTAATCTTAAAAACCCAAAATTAAACTGGCAAAACCGAGAACAAAAAGCTTGAGGAACCCCTTCTACTGACACTAGTAATTCAATACTGACACTTTATTATAAACTCGCCTTTGATACTTTACAGGGGGCTATAACTGAGTACTGAGTGCTCTTAGCTGTCATCATTTCATGGATATTCTAGTAATTTACAATATTGCTGGCCTCATGTGGATCTCAAGCGATTTCAATAAATAGCATTTGTGCAAAAAAATTCATGCGTAATTTAAATAAAAATGTCCTTGAAAATGTTTAGTGCAATATTAGTAGGGGGAACATTTATCTATGTTTTCAGTCTGATGGATGAGAAAATTTTGCCAGGGTTTAAGGTGATTCTGAATTTACTACATCAGTTGACAACAGTCCTTTGAACATCTCTAGTAACACTGAAAACTTCATGTCTCTGGATTTAGTGCTCTGGATTGTTACGGAAAATAATTAATTCAAATGTTATGTCGACTTAGCAAGGTGAAACAAATGTCTGCATGTTCATACTGGACTCTAAGAAAACCTTTTTCTTTTAAAACTCCCTCCCCCAAAACAAAAACCAGAAAATAAGGTAGGCTCAGGTTCAGCAGGCAGTCTGTTTGTTAAACAAGAACTAGTCCTTGTTGGGTAATAGGAGAAAGGCTTTCTGTAATGTAGAAAGAAGGAAACAAAATATTACTAAAAATAACACTTGTATAACTTGGGAATTGCTACTTGGTTCTAGATGTCCTCCTACAGAATAATTCAACAGAAAAGAAGTATGGGGATAAGGAAAGGTGACTTAGAATTTTAGAAAGATTTTCATGAGAGGAAAACACTGAAAGGAACAGGGTTAGATTTGGAGAGAGCTTCAAAAGCTCTTCAATATAAGCTCTTCATAGCTAACAATCTAGCTTCACTGCTTTCTCAAAATGAGAAAGCTATTTAGGCTTTTTATAAGAACTAAAGAATATTGGTGAAATTGAATGTTAATACTTTGAAAAGATATAACAACATTTTTAACATTTAATCCTGGGTAGACTTGTAGAATAAATGTTGTTGTCAGAATAGAGCATTAACCCTTTCTGGTATGACTTTTACTGAAATAACAGACTACTGGAATTTCAGTAAATGGTGCTTGTAGCTGTTATGGGTTTGTGTGGTGTGGGGTTTTTTTTGGTAGAGGGGGAGGGGGCTGCAGGGGTGGCTCCTGTGAGAAGCTGATAGAAGCTCCCCCAGCTCCAAGTCGGACCCACCTCTGGCCCAGGCCGACCCCATCAGTGCTGGTGGTAGTGCCTCTGGGAGACATTAAGAAGGGGAACCTGCAGTGAGTGGTGGGATTGGAAGGTGAGAGGAACCCCTCTGCAGATCCCGAGGTCAGTGAAGAAGGAGGGGGAGGAGGGGCGCCTGAGGAGGCTGATGGCCCTGCAGCCTGTGGTGAGATGGCAGGCTGTCCCCCTGCAGCCCAGGGAGGTGAGCAGGAGAGCGNGTTCGTGAAGGACTGTCTCCCGTGGGAGGAACCCCACGGTGGAGCAAGGGAGGAGTGAGGAGTCCTCCCCCTGAGGAGGAAGGACTGACAGAGACAAGGAGTGGTGACCCAAAACCCCCATCCCCTGTTCCCCTGTGCCACCGGGGGGAGGAAGTAGCGAGAACCGGGAGTGAAGTTGAGCTAGGAAGGAGGGAGGGGTGGGGGGAAGATGTTCTGATGTTTGGTTTTACTTCCTAATGTCCTTGTTTTGATTTGATTCATAGTAAATTAAATTGATTTTGTTTCTTCCCCAGGCTGAGCCTGTCTTTTGCCCGTGACCATAAGTGGGGAGTGATCCCTCCCAGTCCTTGTCTCGACCCATGAGCCTGCCTTTGGATTTGCTCCTCATCCCAACGTGGCCAGGGGAGGGGGTGGGGAGTGAGCGAGCGGCTGCGCAGTGCTTTGTTACCGGCTGGGCTGAAACCACAACAGTAGCCCAGTAACATCTCATTCAGTTTCTGAACTTCTGCTCATTCTGAAAAATCTAATCTGGTTTTAAAAAGCTGAACTGGTGATGAACCTATAGTGCCTTGAGTAAGTGGTCCAATATCATTATTTCTTCGTTTAGCTAAATATGTTCTGAACTAGAATCTGTTTTGTTCTTTCTCCCTGTATAGGCTGTTTTACAATGTAAAATAATTATTGTAGCACTTTTGCTAAGGTCTATGAAATTCATTATCTTTTTGAAACATAGACACTAGAGCTGAATGCCACAGTCCACCAAAAGCCTAGCACCCTGGTACAGAGATAATGCTTTCCTGATCTCCAATCCATACTTCTGTATTTAGGTTGTGAGCTCCATGTTAACTCAGGGGCTTATCTTGTACACTTGTCTCTGCTGTGGTCCTGAAATTCTTTTAAATGCCACCAATTTCTATGAGAAGGTTTTTGTTTTTTTTTTTAAGCATCAGCTCTGCTCTTTGTTTCTGTGGGTACCGTTCTTTATCTAACTACTTTCAAATAACTCTATTTAGAATATGTACCTTCTTGCTACAGTATGGACACTGGGTCTTAAAAGCAGTAAAAAACAGCTTATACATTTCTGTGGACATCCTCAGTTAAATGAACAAGGATAAAAAAATATACTCAAGAATTCTTACGTCTTCAGCATAACACAAATGATAACTAACAAAGATTGGAAAAAAATGATCACTGCAGGAATCGGGATAAGGGTACATATATTTGAAGTATCATCTGAAATCTCTAATTTAGTGTAGCCTCAAAATGTGTCCTACTTGTTATGCTAAAATGTGTTGATGTGTTGAGTCAGAACCCCTTTGTAGGATTTCCTTGGTTTTTTGGTGGTGTGGGGTTTTTTTTGTTGTTTGGTGGTTGGTTTTTTTGACTCCTTGTTTTTGTTTTTGTTTTTGTTTTGTTTTTTTCCCCTTACCAAGTTTCAGCTCCTGCCATTAGCTGTTACGGAATTGTCTGAGGAGAGGGTTAAATTTTATACGATGTTTTCTAACCTCCCAGACCACCTGGAGTGTATCTAGATTCTGTACTATATAGAACACAGAAAAGACACCTCATGGGGAAAAAAACAATTACTAAAAACTGATTATATAACTAAAATGCAATATGGGAAGTTTTTATATTTTAAAATGCAGATTATATATAGTTTTAATAATCTGCAGGTATCCTGCAAAGTTCTGCCAAGTGCATGAACATGGAAGGGAACTAAAATCTGTCATAGAAGTTGGAAATATAAAAGACATACTGGGCTACCTACCCAATCTCTTGCAAGTGCAAGTTAGATTCCTGTTGCCTATTTTTGACAAGTTGCAAGCGTGGGATATCAGCCAAGTGGTTCTGGTTCCGTTCCCTGAAAGTTTTGTAATATTTACTTCCAGTATGACAAGAAGCATACGTTTTGAAGTGCACTGGAATGACAGCAAAATCTGGTAGGCACTGATCTCAGGAGAGAGCTTAGATGGATGTCATATGGGAAACTCCTAGTTTCTAAGTATTATGTTCACTACTGTGATCTATCCTTTTTATCAGAGTAAGTATTATAATTACTTGTTGGTAAGAAAGGTGTGTAGATAGCCATGGATCTTTGAAATACAGACCACATCATTGGAAGGATGAAAATTTCTGTCTTGGAATAAAACTAGATTAGGACTATAGGAAGAGCCATTTCATCACTAAGGACTTGTATTAATTGAGTAAACATTAAAACTCTGGCTCTCCTACCCCACTTGGGTGCTGTAAAGATGTTTCTAGGCTACTTCTGCTTTTTGCAAGATTAAGAAATATATTTGTCAATATACATTCTATTGAAAAATTATCCTATTTACATTTTAATTGTTTATGTGAAAAGAAGTGCTTTTATATCACAAAATAAATGTGAATACAAATTTCTTTCTTCCCCTAAAGGCATATATTTGACAAAGCTTAGAAATGGTTCTGCTTTCAACAAAAATATGCATATTATGTGTTTTTAACCCATTCTAAAATAGAAATTCTGTTCCCTCTGAGTCAACTGTTAAGATTCCTAGAAGTTTAAGTTTGCTTAGGAAATAGCAATGGAATTGGAATATGCTCAGCTGGAAGAGAGAAACTGCTCCACAAGTCAGCTGACATTTCTGAATCACTTTTTGCAAGCTCACTAGGTCAGATGCACTTCTTGCTGTGCTGTGGAAGTGGAATACTCAGAAGCCTGCTTCAGTGTCACTGCTTCCTTCGAAAACACCACTCATGCTAAATACCTGCTCTGACACTGGTTCTCTAGAACCTTTAATTTATGGCATAAAATATCATTATTTTTAACAGAGCAGAAATACTTCTTACATTAGCCCTTAGACTTTTTTTTTAAATATCATATTGAGCATTTATAGCTGAATGTGTACCTTCAAGCATTTCCCTTTTATCCCCTAATTTTTCCCATTCGTAGAGCATAAGTGTCCAATTTAACATCAAATTTCTCTTCAATGGGTTTAATAGCACTTAGTTTGGTACTTATGGAAATTTCATAGGTAGAACCAATCTCTGTCGGCTTCCCCAGGGTGGAAATTACAGGGCGTGGGAGAGAATATGAAGCTACTGAGGGAGAACTCCCTGGAGTGATCTCCCTATCTTCCCCTCCAAAGCATATTAACAATAATTTCTGAAGTGCCACAGCTGTATTTGGAGGTTTTTTTTCTGACAAATACAAGAAAAGAAGATAAAATCTTTTGCAAAATCTCAGAAGGTAAAAGCTTTGCCCTTCAAAATCTTATGCTGGATGTGTCAGCTGTGCTTGCAATTATGAGCAACTCCATTGAAGTTAAAAGATGCCACTGTCCAATAGCGTTCACAGCAGTGGAGTTCAAATTACAAAATTACACTACTAAAGAACAGTCCTTTTCCACATCTGTGAAATTATTAACTCTCAGAAAATGGCAGAATATCTTTTTTTATTATTTCCCAGCTTTTAAATTAATACCATCACTGTTGATTAAACTCAAGGTCGCACAAATTCTATAGAAAATGGTCTCAGATTCTATGGTTGCTGGTTTCTGTGGCAACATAACTCATAACAAGAAAGCTTAATTTTATAGTGAAAGTTAGTGATGCTTTTAGTGCCATAGCCCTTGGCAGTTTGTTTTGCAGTTACCTTTTATACTTTTTCTACAGTACAGTAGGGTGCAGAATTTTCTCCTTTAACAAAACATAAATGCTTGAGAGAACTTACTGATAAAACATTTGGGTTGGTGGATTATCACTACTAGTAAAACATAGGATGTATGTTAATCAGCTTTCATTGCCTGCAACCTTGATAATATAGTGGGGGTAGCATTCACTGTTAGATCTTTAGTTCTTTTGAAATGAGCTGGATGTTGTTCACAAGTACAACACCTAAAAAACCCAACCACCTCCCCCAGCTATCACCTGTATATAGATAGATAGATATGTATATCTTTCAACTACTAGGTGATATTTACATTTGTTTTATTTTGAAACTATAAGGGTGATATCTTAATTAACAGTCACTGCCAAAAAGGAATTGCTGTTCCTTATACAGTTCCTCTTTAACTTCATGGGGCAACTGCAAGTAACAAGGAATGAACTCTGAGAAGTGCAGGTTTCTATTCACCGTACTGGGGACAAGTTCTTCCCCTGTGGGTTTGATGGATATTTCCAAATGTGTCACTTGCTGACAGTAGGTGAATGAAAGTAGGTTCATAGATATGAATTTTCCTGAAGATAATGGTAAAATTCTGTAGAAGTTAGTATCTGTTCTCTACTTCTAAGCAATGTTTGCGTGATATTGAATTCACACTTATTTTACACAACCACAACTTTCTTCAATCAGGACAGTATCCATCCCTGTTTCTGCACTGTCATTTTTTTGGGCAGTTACTACTCTTACTTGTATGTCTTTGATATCTTTGAAGCCCTCTCCCACCTGCCTGAACTACATCTAGTGTACTGAGCTTCTAGTCTTACAGAGCTGTTCAGTGCTCCTAATGCTGACTGTGTTGAGGAGGGCTATGCTGGGAAACTGTAAATAACTTAAGTAGCTTTTTCCATTAACTTGTTTTCATATATTAATTTGCAACGGTAAAGTGTGACCTGTGTTCTTAAGTGAGTGAGATTGGCGATAAAATACAAACTAAAGGATTTATACTTCCCCCTTGGACAAATACCGGGCACTGTTTCATCTGAGTTGTCCCCTTGAAGGATGTGGCTAAGACTCTTCCAATCTGAATGGAACAAGATCAGTCTAAAATCCATTGTGGGTAAGATCCATATTGCAGATCCCCATTGCAGTCAATCAAAACTGAGATTTCTTCAGTGGACATTTGATGCAAACTATATAATCATACTTACACAAAGCACAATTGGAAGTCTGAACTAGTTGTCTGCCTCTTCCATCAGGGGATCAAGTATGAGGAAGCAGATGTCAGAAATTGCTGATGAGATGCACTGATAAAGCTGTGTGAATACTTTTACCCGCCTCATGTCTATGCAAAGCCTGGTGGAAGCCGAGTTATCATTATGATAAATTATACACGAATTTTAATATAATTGTATATTCAGACGTGTCAAATATAATTTAAAGTGTATGAGATAGGCCCATAGATTTTTCTGCTTCATACTACCCTACAGTTGTGGCCATTCAGTGAAAACACAACCTCTTGCTACAACACCATTACCAAGTTTCATTATGGCTTCAAAGAAGGCCCACAAGAATGTGTTTTCCCCAGCTGCAGCCTGATGCTGAAGTCGCTATATGAAGAGGATGAAGTCAATTTCTGACTCAAATTTGCTGTTGCTTTGGTCTGCTTCACTAGATCAATGATGAAAAAGAGGCTGGTTTAGCAAAGTATTTAAGGCTCTGTCTAACTTCAAGCACCTAATTTAAATTTAAACCTAATTTAAATCTAATTTAAATCTGTAGGATGGTTCATGTGTGCAAATACATAATGTAGCATTAAGGCCTATGTAAATACAACTCAATCCAATATCTCTGCCCCCTAAACTGGAAGGCAAGGACGGAGAGCAGAATATACCCCCCATAATCCAGGAGGAAGTAGCTAGTGACCTGCTACACTATGTGGACACTCACAAGTCTATGGGACCAGATGGGATCCATCTAAGAGTACTGAGAGAGCTGGCGGAGGAGCTTGCCAAGCCACTCTCCATCATCTATCAGGAATCCTGGTCAATGGGGGAGGCCCTAGATGACTGTGATGCCCATTTACAAGAAGGGTCAGAGGGAGGATCCAGGGAACAACAGGCCTGTCAGCCTGACCTCGGTACCAGGGAAGATTATGGAGCGGTTCATCTTGAGTGTGCTCACACGGCAGGTGCTGGACAACCAAGAGACCAGGCCCAGCCAGCATGGGTTCATGAAAGGCAGGTCCTGCTTGACCAACCTCATCTCTTTCTATGACCAGGTGACCTGCCTAGCGGATGAGGGGAAGGCTGTGGATGTTGTCTACCTGGACTTCAGTAAGGCCTTTGACACTGTCGCTCACGGTATACTCCTTGAGAAGCTGGCAGCACATGGCTTAGACAAGTGTACTCTTCGCTGGGTAAAAAACTGGCTGGATGGAAGAGCCCAGAGGGTTGTGGTGAATGGAGTTAAATCCAGTTGGCAGCGGCTCACAAGTGGTGTTCCCCAGGGCTCAGTGCTGGGGCTGGTTCTCTTTAGTATCTTTATCAATGATCTGGATGATGGGATTGAGTGCACCCTCAGTAAGTTTGCTGATGACACCAAGTTGGGAGGGAGGGTTGATTTGCTCCAGGGTAGGAAGGCTCTACAGAGGGATCTGGACAGGCTGGATCAATGGGCCGAGGCCAATTGTATGAGGTTCAGCAAGGCCAAGTGCCAGGTTCTGCACTTTGGTCAGAACAACCCCATGCAACGCTACAGGCTTGGGGAAGAGTGGCTGGAAAGCTGCTCTGTGGAAAACTACCTGGGTGTGCTGGTTGACAGTTGGCTAAATACGAGCCAGCAGTGTGCCCAGGTGGCCAAGAAGGCCAACAGCATCCTGGCCTGTGTCAGAAACAGTGTGGCCAGCAGGAGCAGGGAAGTGATCGTCCCCCTGGACTCAGCACTGGTGAGGCCGCACCTCGAGTGCTGTGTTCAGTTTTGGGCCCCTCCCTACAGGAAAGACATTGAGGTGCTGGAGCGTGTCCAGAGAAGGGCAATGAAGCTGGTGAGGGGCCTGGAGCACAAGTCTGATGAGGAGCAGCTGAGGGAACTGGGGTTGTTTATTCTGGAGAAGAGGAGGCTGAGGGGAGACCTTATCGCTCTCTACAACTACCTGAAAGGAGGCTGTAGTGAGGTGGGTGCTGATCTCTTCTGTCAGGTGGCTGGTGATAGGACAAGAGGAAATGGCCTGAAGTTGTGCCAGGGGAGGTTTAGATTGGACATTAGGAAAAATTTCTTTACTGAAAGCGTTGTTAGGCATTGGAAGAGGCTGCCCAGGGAAGTGGTGGAGTCACCATCCCTGGAGGTATTCAAAAAGCAAGTAGACAAGGCACTTCAGGACATGGTTCAGTGGGCATGGTTGATGGTTGGACTTGATGATCTTAAAGGTCTTTTCCAACCTAAATGATTCTATGATTCTGTGATCCTTAAGGTCTAAGGTTTCTTATTTTTTCTTTAGTAGTAGGTAGATTTGAATTGCTAGTATACTAAGGTTCTGTGGAAAACATTCTTCAAAACTTTCTGAACAACGTTCTACAGAAGAAAGCAAGCCAGAAAACTAGTATAACAATATCCTTGTATTCTGGTAAGCTGGTAGTACAGAAGCACAAGCCCTTTTGAAATTTGCTATTGATCAGAATGTTTATAGACAGCTCTTCCTGTTTTTCTCTCTATGTTTCTTCCTTACTCCAGTGAAATGTTAACAGTGATCTTCTTTATTACATCAAAATACAGAAACAAAGTGTAAATTGTCATGGTTACAAATTTTTTTTAACATGCCATTACCTGAGAATCGGATTAGTTTAAGGAATGCATAATTCACTGTCTGGATGATAGTCATATTGCTGGATGCTGACAAAATTCTAGTAAACTTTTTTCATAGCTAATGGGGGTTTCTGTGCCCCTTTCATGAAAGAATATCCTATTCATAAATCTAGTACATCCAGGACTTATGTTACGTTGGTTTTATTATTATTGTATCACTGTTTCAGTAGTTCAGTTTTAGAACTGCAGACATAACTGTCAAGGAGACTTACAATTGACTGTTATCCTGGCATTTTATAGCTCAGACTGCACTACAGTTCCTTTAAAAACGTAACACTTACCCTGTGACTTCAGTTTAAAAATACAGTTTGCATCTTTCTGTTGATAAGAGCTGTTGGTACCATGAGATACTGGAATAATCTGTTGCCCACAATACTTTTTTACTTATTTTGGATAGAATTCTGAGTTTCCAACAATAACGATTTGCTGCTAAACTAGAAGTTCATTATCAAAATGCACTTCTCCCCTCCATGCACATCTTTCCTGCCCACTCTGGCTCATAGCACTGCTGTTCCTTTCCATGCTCTACGTTCCGGAACCTGAGAGCAGCAGGTGAAAAACTACACAAGAAAACATGTTATTTCCTTTCCGCCTGTTTTAAGGGTTCTAGAGAGAGTACTGAAACCAAAACTCTCCTTTGCCAGGGGTTATCTATCACTATCTTCAGTTTTTTACCAATATCCTGCACTTCCCTGAGTATTTTGTTTCTCCAACTATTTTTTTTCTACCTTTCTACCTACAAATAGCCAAATTCATCCATACCCTTTTTCCTTGTCACTGTTACTAACCTGAAAAATCTGATGTTTCCCTCTACTCTGCCTGTTCCCCCTCTAAAAGGAAATATCCATGTGGCTTATCCTTTGTACCTTGAAAAATATTTATTGTCCAATGTTCTCCTTGATATTTAGTTCACCTGCTGTTTTTCCTGATGCAATCCTTCTTTGATAAATATCTCACTGAACAGGTTACCAGTTCAACATCTCATTGGTGAATACCTGTGTGTGGGTGTGGTCAAGCTCTGAGAAGATGAAGGAAGGAAAAAAAGGGTTAGAATATGCACTTCTTTGTTTCTGTAAATTCCTATTTTTACTACTCATTTGTGTGTATAGTAAATGTATACATGCGTATAAAATAACTCAGAATTGCAATTATAGAGCAAAAAGTAGTTGTTAAGAAGGAGAACATCATTTTGTTATGAACAGGGGAATTAATGGGGCCTGGCTTTCTATGGATTTATGTCCTTTGTCTCCTAAATTCTCTCTTCTGACTGCATTACTCCCAGTTCCTTCCCAAGTCTTCTGTGATGATCCCAGTGGTGAGAAATAGCACTTTCTGCAGTTAACATGCAGCTGCCAAGGAGAAGTATATAATGGCTGAATCCTGTCTGTCTTTCCCTCTGTTAGAGCACTAATTTGTTTCCTGTACACCTGCTGATTTCCAGAATGTGTGCAGAAGCTTCAGACTTCTATCTTTCAAATTTGTCCTCAGCTGGCTAGGGAAAGGAAAGTTAATAGACTTAGTGTTATTAAAGATTTCTTCCTCCTTAAGTACCAAATAAAAAATGAGATCAAATTAAAATATACAGTTTGTGTAGAATAAAGTAATTTTGGAGCATCAGTTATTATTCCAAAAGTCTTTTACTCTTGTTATAATATTTACTGAGTTTATTGAACAAATAAAGTGCTAGTAAAAGGACATACAACTCTGAGAATTTGAACCCACATATATTATTTTAACATGCCTGAGCATCAAATACAAAGCAACCACCTCATTGACTGTCCTGCATAATGGTACTATCAGAACTCACAGCTGCTAGACATACACTTTAGGCAGCACAACACTTGCCCTCATTGGTACTAGGCCAGTGAAAGCAAACAACTGGTGAGCATGGGAATAAAAAGATTGAAACAATGAGCCCTCAGCCCCTGAAGGAGAGCTATAATGTATTGTCAAAAGATGACCTGGGAACTGAACTCTAACTAGATGATAGTCTTGGGCTCAGTAGAGATACTGCTTTTATGGCACATCATGACTTTCCACGTTTTCCATCCCACTTAACTTTTCCGCGTTCCAGACATGGTCATTTTATTTCTCCATCTCAGAGGAACTGAGTTCATCACTCCGCCTACCCCCTTTTTCCTGTTGGTCGTCTTTCATTCTCTTCCCACTATCCCCACTGTCTACACAGGGTAGTCATCCCCTGTTCTACCAGACCAAATAAGTCAAGTTTTTCCATATGGGGAGGTCTGAAATTAAGGCAGTCCTTCTGTGCACCTATATCGGATTAATATTTTTCTGTAATAAAATATTTGAAAAATTACAGCCTAGTATTGTTAAAGACTCAGTCTTTAAATAGAATTGAAAAAGAATCAAGAATTGCGTAACAATCCCTCAAAAATATGTACCCAGTGCCTCAAAGGTTAGGGAATGTCATCTTGCCAGTTGAATCAGTAAGTGTGATGGTTTGTGTGCCAAGTAGCTGGATGACAGAATATAAAAATTGTATAATAAAATATTGCTCTCTAAAGAACTCAGGGAGACATAATATTGAAATGGAACTCTTAAGGAAGCATCAAAGTTCACTAGCTGAGTATTTGCCTCTATTTGCTATTTCAAATAAATAACATTAAAATACAAGCCCTGAATCCATATAAAAATAGCCTGGAAATGGTAAAAGGAGTTTGCAATATTAATGGATTAGAAATAATTCATCATCCTAGCATATTTTTGAGTGCTGTGTCAATTTATTTAAACTGTTTCAGTGCCTAAGGTTCTCTAAATCATTGTAACTATTGTAACTTATTTTGATGATAGCTTTGATTAACATTAGCTGAATGACAGGGATTTCAAGGTGTTTACTAGATTATTCATAATTAAACACAGCTATAAATTTAAAAATTGAAACAGTGGAAGGGATGGGAATAGAGAAAAATGCTCTGGGGAATATCTGTAGAAGTATGGAGACAAGTACATTTGAAGGCCTAGACACTTGTGGTATTGAAGCCACAAAACCCCTCATGAAGAAAGGACCAGAAAGTTAATTTTAAATATAATTCACTATGTTGGAAAAACCTTGACTGCAGTCTTCTGAAAGTGCTGTTATAAATTTGAATCTAAAGTCTGTTCAGCAAAGCGGGTGAGAGCACAGACCTCAAGGAAAAGGGAAGAAAAGTTGGCCTGAGTCTGAAGGAAAGAATAAAATTATCTGCAGAGTTTTATCTATTGTTTGTTTTTTTCTTTTTAAATTACCTGTCTGGTACAAATTACTCTTTTTATTGAAAGAAATATGCTAGTGCCGCATATTCACATACTTTGCTGGAATGAGCCATAGCTTTCATGAGGAAAGATGTGGCACAAGTTGTAGCTTTTTAACTGATTCTCAACAACGGAAGCAGAAGACACTTGTAAGTATTTGAGCTAAAACACATTATCAGGAATGTGTTTCCCTTGAAAAGGCCTCATGGCAGGAGCAGTTTCAAGAAACTCGAATATTTACTGAAGATTTTAACTCAGGGACAAGAAATGAACATGCTGAGACACTGTGGGTAGCTTATTGTATCATATATTGTATTTAGTTGTTGATTAACGAGATTCTGTTTGAGGTTGGTAAGCAATGAATCGTTACTGTAATTAATAGTAAACATGAAAGGAAGGAATTTGTGAGAGTGGAGAGTGAAAGATGTGTGTGACTTTCAAGCAGTTCATGCAAATGTGACATTTGGAACTTCATGCTGGTGTCAAAATTGTATGGCTTAGAAGATACATGATCTAGAATTCTGTAAACTGGGTGGTGACTGGATGGAAACTAGACCAAGCAGAAGTTCCTCAGATATTTCTTCCGGAGACTCCAGAGATTCAAAGCAGTTTTATTTCCCAGGCAAGTCACTTCTAGCCTTTGAAGAGGCCTTCCAAAATGCAGTCTCCTCACCCTGGCATTTCTGCCTGTGTTGGCCCATCATGGCAGTGATATTTTTCAACTCTGGAATTTCAGCCTTCAGGAATTTCTGTCTTCTCCAAAGCCATGGATTTACATTTGTATTGTAAGCAGGAGACTGTTGCCAAATTCTGCTGTTCATTAATTACTGCCAGAGGCAGGCTCTTTGCTCAGCATCCTGCTGGATGAACAGTCTGTTGGAGACTAGCTGTCCCACTAGTTATGTTTCCTTCAGGCATTGCTGGACAGTTAGCAGCACCTCCTGACTGTCATGGTTTAACCCCAGCCAGCAACTAAGCCCCGCATAGCCAATTGCTCACTCCCCCCAGAGTGGGCTGGGGGAGAGGATGGAAGGGTAAAAGTGAGAAAACTTGTGGGCTGAGATAAAGACAGTTTAATAGGTAAAGCAAAAGCTGCACACGCAAGCAAAGCAAACAAGGAATTCATTCACCACTTCCCATGGCAGGCAGGTTTTCAGCCATCTTCAGGAAAGCAGGGCTCCTTCACCTGTAACAGTTACTTGGGAAGACAAAATGCCATCACTCTGAACATCCCCCCCCTTCCTTCTTCCCCCAGCTTTATAGACTGAGCGTGACATCATATGGTCTGGCATATCCCATTGGTCAGTTGGGGTCAGCTGTCCCGGCTGTGTCCCCTCCCAACTCCTTGTGCCCCCCCAGCCTGCTCGCTGGTGGGGTGGGGTGAGAAGAAGAAAAGGCCTCGGCTCTGTGTGAGCACTGCTCAGCAATAACGAAAACATCCCTGTGTTATCAACACTGTTTTCAGCACAAATCCAAAACATAGCCCTGTAGTAGCTACTATGAAGAAAATTAACTCTGTCTCAGCCAAAACCAGCACACCATCTCATTGCTCTCTTATCATCATCATTGCAGAAATAAGTTAATGATCTCGTCCATGAATAGCTTGAAGGAAGGGAACATTTGAGATATCCTTTCCTCTTCATCAGGTGGTGAAAAACAAAGGGAATTAAACAGAAATAAAAAAACCAAAACCCCAACAGCTGTAGCTTGATCCAGGGTGTCTGATCACAAAGGAGCATTTGCTGTAATAACTCAGCCAGCTTCCTGCTCTGTCTGGTTCATCTGTCCATTCCTGGTAGGCCAAATAGATTCTGTCCATATTCCCAGGCAGACTGTAGACAAACTCCGCTGTGGTTGAGGGTATGTGATCATATGGTATATTTTGCGTGTGTTTTTTTAGGACAAAAATCAACAACATCTAATACTTCTGTGTTTCACTACCACACCCCTGTAATTAGAGTGATAATGTGTTCACAGTTCCTTACCAAGTCTGCAATATGAAATTTATTTCTTCAGGTATTGAATCTCCCTTTTTCCAACATTCTCTTTCAACTCTTCTGAGTCCTTTTATTTTTCATTTTGGTATCTTAGCCAGTCTTCTGCATAAGCCAAATCTCCATGACCTCAATTACATCATATTTCTTTTTAACTACTCTGTGTTGTATCTAAAAAACCCTGCTAATTTGTTCCTTCTGCTGTTTCTATTTTTGTAGAAAGAATTGACTTGCATAGGACTCATGTGCTTTCTCCTCTCCTCTCGTCACCATTTCTCCAACTGACTTTCTCCCTGCTGCTGGCAGAGAGATTCTGCTTATTAGTTACTCTTTTAGTTTTATCCTGGATTGCTGGGTTGCCCAAGATTTAACTCTTGACAGTCTATACAGTGTTCCACAAGAAAAAGAGAATATTCCCTATATGATTTTGTTTCTTCAAAAGAAAAAAAAAAGGAAAAAAGAATCACTTTCTAAAATGCTTGACTGCTGATTTCAGTTAAAAAAAAAACAAACCCTTAGCCAAGCTCATGTGCTTATGTTTCTCCTGTTATTATTGCTTATTTTTCTCTTCATCTTCCCTCTGTGATAACCTATTTGCCTTTTTTTCATATTATTTGAAATAGATGCTGCTAACATTTTACTGAAATGTGCTGTAACCCAGAAAATTCTCTAAACACTGTTGCCAAGAAATTCAAAAGCACCTAAGTGACTTAGAAAGGAAAGAGCCATTGCCACAATCTAGCACTACGTGAGATGTTCCCAAATGGAAGCTGGCATTCTCCTCTGCCAGTGTAGTGCTGTGCAAGCATACCGGCATAGGTCTGGCAAGTCATATAGCTGCATATTATTGGTTTTCATCTCCTAAATCATGTAAGCAGTTCTGAACAATTTTTCATATCTAATTACAAGGCAGGATGTGAAATTTAAAACTGTGTGGCAAACCCCAAAACATTTAGCAGTGCTGCAATAAGTTGCATTCAACTCTAATAACAGAAATCCTTTGTCAGAACCAGTCTTAGGGATGCATAACAGGCCACATGTATGAATGTCTCTCAGTATTTACTGGCTTCAAAGCAATATCACTGAACTGGATTCTCTCTGGGAGATACTATCGTTCAAATGTGTGCATTATCCCCACACTGTCATCTCCATTCATAGCTGTAGAGAAAATGCAGCAGGGACAGGGAGTGCTGAAAGCTGTTCTGAAATGTGATTATTTGTGTTTGAATTGCAGTGACACAGCCTGATTCCCAAAGCTGTCAAAGCCTCTCTGTACTATCTATGCATTGCACAAATGAGTAGCGAGAGTCATCATTAAAAACTTTGTAATTTAAACAAACAGAAAAGACTGGAGAGGAAGTGGACTCATATCCAAGCATCACCTACAGGAAGAGCAACCAATAAAGCCTTGATCTCCTGACTTGCAGCATAAAGTTTTACATGGTGCTTCTGTCCTTCCTTCTTCTTCACTTCAGGATGTTCATCTAATAAAGTGCCCACCAAGTGTCACAGGGAAGAGCTGGATCCCCAGCAGCTTCAAAAAACACAGCTATTGGTGCTTAAAGCTTACGTCAGCACTTACGCAACATTGCTTTCAAGGAAGGGAACCCAGGACTGTTCCTCCAGAGGCAGACAACCCCATGGCTGGTTTTACGGGTTTCAAAGGTGGATGGCTGCAAAGAACTACTTGTCAGTGCAATAGTAATCACTTTTCAGACAAATAGAAGTATTCTGCCCAAATTGGGCACTTGAGGTAAATTCAAAGAGTTTGTTATGGCCTAGAATGCTTTGAATAGAGTAGCACAAACCCCTAGATATCTGGAAGATATGGGAAGTAGCAAGGGGCTAGGGAGATTTCTAGGTCTTGTCATGTGGTAGAGAGACTACAGGAAGTGTAGTGAGTTGAATTATTGATCCCTCTCACATGGTAAGTGCCTTCTGTAACCCTGAATCCCATTAAGTGACAGAATCCTTGCAGTAAAGGTAATTCTTGAGGATATTACTCATTATTAATAAAGCCTGATTTCTGCTTAACTACATCCATTCCTTTGACCTCTCCCCTGTTACCTGTCAGAGATTACTGTTGCTCTGGAGTTCCCACCTATGAGCTAAGCCTCCCCTGCACCTGATATTAAGGTGGGTGAACATGCCAGAATGGACATGACTTAGCACTCTGTTTACACTCTGGGTGTTGCTGGCCACGCCTGGGCTGGTGGGGAAGGAGCTCTGGAGAATCTGAGCTGCAGAGACACTGACCCGCTGTCCTGTACCAAGTGCGCTCAGTTGGACCCTGCCCTGCTTGCTCACCCAAGCCCTCCTGAACCTCCTGGGTAAAGAGACTTGCAAGACCAAGAGACAGCAAACAGGTTCAGTGCAGGAAGGAGCATTTGAGATGACAGTAGTGTCAGAATTTCACAGGTACACATTATGGACAGTAAGTAAACTTTATCTCTTGGCACTTGGTAGAATACAATGCAAAGCCCGTACTTAACCCTGTACTGTTTGAGGGGATTAGTGTGAGAGAGAGGGAGAGAAAGCCTGTGAGAATAGTGATGGGTTTCTTTTTTTTTTCCCTGTAATCTATGACTTCTAGGGCAAGGGTCTGTACTTAACAGTTTTGCTTACATTTAAATTGGTACTGGGAATCTTCTGGACCTGAGAAAGAAGTATTCAAATAAACCAAAGAAAACAGAGAAAATGTTGTGTTAGGGTACCAGATCTGTAAAAAGGGTAAAAAATGAGCTGAAGTGGAGATTATGAGAAACCCTAGCTGGATACTGGAGGAGACTGTTGTTGTATGCTAAATGATATTCTTCAAGCATTTCAGGCTACCTTTCTGGGTCCTGCAGTGCTTCTTTGAATGGCTGCCATGGTAACAAGCATGGCTTCCGAGGGCTGTAGAGTGGGCAAGGTGCTGAGCATACCAAAGTGTCAGTACCTGGAAATTCCTTAGCAGAGATATGTATCCGCTATGGTGTTATTTGTGCTGAATTTTTCTGGCAGAGGCACGGACTCTAAGGGATGCAATGCATTGATATGTGGAATATCTTGCTGCTACAACTTGGCAAGTAGGCTAAGAAAATGGCTTTATTTTTTCTGAAAATATTCCTCTTCAATGGACACTACAGAGAGAGCAACTGTGCGCTATGGTGGCTATTATCTGTCCTCCCACTGCCAGAGTTTTTCCACTCTAGCAGACAGTAAATGTCCCCTAAATGTATTCTGTGTAGCATTCTGTGTCCCCTGACCCTCTGTGGTGCACATAGTCAACCATCACAGGAGGTAGAGCTATTCCAGAAGTATGTTCTTTTTCCACTGGGAACATTTACAGAGTGGTGGGCAATGTGTTGGAAATGAGAGAGGTCTTCAGCTGTCTTGGAGCAGATAGTCACGCTCGCTAGAGGACTAGAACAGTGGTGCAGAACAGGGGCACTGAAATGGAATTGTACCCACATCCTCCTCATCTCTCAAGCTCTTTCCTCTAACATCCTTTATGGCAGCTGTAGTGTTAAACAGTCTTCTCAAATTTGGGTCAGAACTCCTATCTCTTATTTGGTTATTTTCAATGGTGTAAGAAGCCCTCATAGCACTAGAAATGAAGTAGTTGCAGGGAGGAAGAAAAAAGAAAAGGAAGTTTTGAAACAAATAAACAGAAGCAAAGACGTTACCAAAAAAGAAGTGTGATTTTAAATTGTATTGGAATCCCAGGTGGAGCAGATAATTTTTAAAGATTCAAATAAGAAGTAGACTTAACTGAAAAGAACAATGAATTTAAGGTATTGTTTCGAAATATTGAATTGAATAACACCTTAGATTTATTTTACAGCTTACATTAAGTGAGGAAAACAAATCAGACTGCACTTTAGAGTCTTAAAGAACACTGCATTCTCAGAATAAAAACCAAAGCGGTTTCATAGGAGAAATCAAAATGAGGGACAAAGGCATGAGACCGAGTCAGGTCTTTTGGATTCATGTCTTTTAGATTCATGGAATTTCTAATTTAAGCACAGATTGTAACAGGGATCAGAACACCTAAAATAAATAAAAGACTGCTGCAAAGCCTGGTTTAGAAGAAATGGGATTGTTTAAAGTAGGAGAGCGTAGAAGTTTTGGCAGGAAGGTGATATAATGACTCAGTGGACTTAGTTTGTAAAAAAAAGAACCAGAATTACTCGCTATGCTAGAAAAAAGGACTGAAAAATACAGACAGTGTGATTTTTTAATAAAATAAAAAATGCAAATAATACAGGAGAATACTCAGAACTAAACAGTTTCTTGCCTTTACAAAGGTGCAATGCTTGCATTAAGCAAAAAGGTTTTCTGAAAGTCTGTAGACAGTGACAAATAAGTATACTTACACACATACATATTCTTCACAGTACTGATTGAAGAATTTACTATTTACTATTTGTTCTTTCTCTTTCATGAATAACTGTTTTATAGCCCTTCCAGTGAATTACAGTGCAAAAGATTACAGAATATTATTGTGACCATTGCTTTGTTTGAGGCTTTTCAAGCTGAAACTGTTACTTTTTTTATTGTTGTATAGGTAGAGCTGGAAAAATATTTGTATTCTTGGTACTTGCCTTGTTCAGGGCTGAGGTTCTTCTGAAGGATCAGTCTCATGCTGCAGGGAGACAGAGTCTGTTTCAGTGTCTTTCCTTGCATTCAAAATGAGATTCTGGCATCCCCGAAAATACTGTTCTATGTATGCAGTTTCATGTGATTCATGAAAGTATCACTGAGGATTAATTTTGTATTATTTTGAAGATATTTTTCATTGCTGGCAAAGAGGTGAGCATTTATATGTGTGTAAAATAGAAACCCAATATGGCTTTTGAAAACTAATAATGAAAAATATCAGAGAAAATTTTTAAACCTACAGCTTATTTTTGCAATCAGGTAAAATAGCGTATATTTGCACCTGGATATTATTCTCTGTGGAGGATGGCAACAAGAGTTTGTTTCTTTCTAGATTTACATTTTCATTATATAATGTACATTATGTACAGGCTGTAATACAAAGGACACGAATTGGTAATTCCTCCTTGTTTGATGATAAGAATTAATATAAATCAAATTATTAAATAATGTATGAAGACTCAACAATAACAAAGATTCTTTGAATAATCTTTCTTGAAAGAGAAAGGTTTTAACTTTCTTCATGAATCTGGGCATGTGCTATTGATTTATGGCTCCTGCAGGAGAAACAATCAGCTCAACTAATATTGCACTATTGACAAGCTATTTAATGGAACTTTCTTTCCAGCCCACGTTATGACAGGTCTCATACTCCTAAGCAAAGCCCTGTTATTATCAATTCATTATTACTTTTCATTGAAGGCCTAGGTCAGGTCACAAACTTTTTTTGAAAGACCGTGTGACTATTGCTTTCTCTTCCAGAGATAAATAAGAAAATCATGGATGAAACTTACTACAGTTAAATAATCAGTAGAAAAATCATCAGCTAGTCCAGCAGGTTAAAGAAATTTCATAAATTCCATAAACCATCAGCAGTATAATGTGTATATATACATGTGAGATGCAAAAAGAGATCAACCAAGCTGATTAGAAACACATTAAAATGCGTAACTGGTAAACTCTGAAGGAGGCTGTTTGATGTGGATAAGCTTCACACTGTGCACCTATGCTGGTAGCAAAAATAGCTGGAAATTTTATAAGGACAACCTTCTAGATGGTGCAAGTGGCTGGTATGGAAGTCAGAAAAGAGAAGCCAAATACTTTTCAGTTTACTTCTACCAGGCCTTAGTGGTTTTCTTCTCTGCTAGTCTTTAACTGTGTTAAAGACTTTGTGAAAGAAATACCTTTATTTAACAGGGAATGTTTCCTTTATTTAACAGGGAATGTTTTGCAGCCGTTTTCTGATACTTCCCAGTATGACAAGCAAGTAATTCCTCACTTGTCTATCAGTTCCATTGATTTTATTAGGACTATTTGCAGATGCCTCAGTACAACAAATATTTAAGACTATATTTGAAGTTAAACAGCTGTTGAATGCTTTGCTGGATCTAGTCCAGAACAAGGTTTTAGTCTGCTTAATGACAGACTGAATCTCAGTGCCACTTTGCTGTTGGCAATAACTTTAGCCTGTGGCAAGCAAAAGAAATCTCTCTTATGCCAAGTGTAAAAATCAAGAAAGGTGTGGTCTTTCTTAGGACTAGTAACTTAGGGTATGACTTCAGTATGTTTTGTCTGCTTCATTGCTGAATATTAACCTGATAGTTTTCTTTACATGCACAATAACTTGCAACCATTTTTGGATATACTAAATGCTTGCTGTGTGTGTACAGCTTTTTTCTTCCCCTGACAGTCAACTAATGCATTTCTCCCTTCTGTCTCAATTCATTATTTTAGGAAAACTGAAGGAGGGAAGAAGCCCGTGCTAGAAACAAAGAACATTTTATAAAGAGAGGAAACGTGAGTTTTTCTGTGACATTTTTGTCTCAAGCATTTGTCATGTATTTGTCTGCTGCACTGATAACTGGTATTCTGTTTCTGTTCTGAAGTAATGCTGAACCAGTACTGCTTGTACATGACTTTTGAGGCTTTCTGTGGATTTAATACAATAATATATTATTCCTGGAAGTTGTCCTTACTGATGTTACCAAAGCAATGCATCTAGATCCCACCACAAACTGAAAGCCTATTCTGCAAACACTTTTATGTTTGTTCAAACACATAGTGCTGATCCACACTATAAGACCTATCTGTAAAGCATCGCTGATGTGCAGTGGAACTAAGTAATTCTATATAACAAGAAACAGCACTACTCCAACTTACATCTTCTTCATCCTTGTTCAGGGAATGTCACCCCTCGGGAGAGCGTATCCATTTGTATAATTTACAATGTAGTTGCAAATTAAACATGAAACCAATATTTGCTGAAAAAATTAAATAAGCAAATTGGACTTTTTTTCTCTTTTGCTATGAGTTTATATGCAGTTTTCCATGCTGTTCATTTTATCATGTGCCATCATTAGCCAAAGGTACCTAATGTCTTAAAGAAGACTGAACATGGTTGTTTTTCACAGTCTCGTTTAGGATCAAACTCTTCACACACTAACTCTGGGCCTGGCACAGGGGGAAGGGACCCAATAGCTCCAGCAATCTCCTGCTGAAGGCTGAACTATCCGGCACAGGAGAGACAAAAGCCAACTCCAACCTGTGCTCCTGTAAGACAGTTGTTTACAGGAACTTGCTTTCCTTGCTGTACTCTGTTTTCTGTTGGGAGGACAAATGGAGTTTCTGTTTTAATCAGAGGCTGAATGACAAAACCTAGCAACAAATAGGGTTCTGAATGTAAGGACATGCATGTACCTGCTTAGGTTCAACAGCTAGTTAATATTAAATGGATTGGTTTGGCTAGGGCCAAGGGATACCAGTTTTTGCCTTGGGGCAACACTGAACTGTCCCTTAGGAGGCCACACTGCCTCTTAGTTCAAAAGTATTCATTAAAAATGAATGGGCAGATTCCTTCTCTTCCTTATTCCAGCTTGTAAAGTAGCATATTTTATGATTAAAATAATTTCTTTTTGAAATAAGTAGTTAAAAATTATAGTATAAAATAGCTTAAATCATTGAGCTAGCTAAAAATGAAGAAATATTTGGGTGCAGACTAAAAGAGAAGCCTTACGACAGGACAATCGTTTGCTTGCAATTCTGTTTTGCCACCTGTGGAGGCTTGGAAGGGAGCCCAACGTTTGTACAGTACAACTTATCTGGTACTTGAAGCACAAAAGACTGTTTATTTTGTTGTTTTTTGAACGCATGATTTTGGCTTGAATCCAGAGGCATCTTGAGACTTGTGTCTGTTGATCAGTAGATAAGGGGCCATTTGTTGGCTGTATCATAGTATTTGTGCTTTAAAATGACATTTCTCCAGAGTAATAAACCAAACATTTGTATGTGTTTTTATCTTCCCCCCCCAACACAGATATATTTTATTATAAAAATTTAGATTTATGTTATGTACAGATGTATTTAACATAAAATAAAACTAAGGTAAAACCATTGAAAATTATTACCAAAAACTTATTCATTAATAAGATACTTCAAAGACTATTTGTTTTGATTCACAGAATCAATTATTCAACAGTACACAAAGACAATTTTCAAATGTAAGTGTAAAAGTGCATTTTAGTAAGTGTAAAAGAATGTAAAAAAGATTTTAAGGAAAATAAGTAGAAAGGTTGGAAGAGGATTGGAAGGTGAGGAAAAAGAAATGCAAAACTAAACTCATCTTTGTTCCAGTGCTGCTGGCAATCTACCTTTTCAGAACTCTGTATAGAATATTGTTACAGTTTTTACTATCAAACTTTTGCATGAAAAACTAGAGGACAATGAATTCCCACACAGTGCTCAACAGCAAAGAACATGACAGAGCTCTTTTGTGGACTTCAAACAACTGATGCTGTTGGAGCACACAGTTCAGAGAGCTCCTTTACCGCTTGATTGATGCAAGCTCTTTCAATCTGTACAAATATGGGAAGAATTTTGTTCGTACAGAGTTTCAGACATGAAAGCTGCTGCTGAAATATTAGCAATCAGTCTGAGGTCCCTTTGAAAAAATGTGAATCTGATGAATTTTACACATGGAAAAAGATGAAGATTTCAATAATCATCCTAAAAATCAACATGTCAGAAAGTGTGAAGGGATGTGATGGGGTAAAGGTGAGTGCAGTGAATAGACCCTGTTAAAAGAAATTGCAAGCTGGTGTTGTGGGCAGTCAGGCTGAGGGCAGAGCACTTGGATGCGAACATCCATGAGTACCCCAGTGTCTTCCTGGCCTTAGAATTTAGAGGATCATAAAGTCCTTATGCAGCATCGTGTCTGTTCCTCTCAGATCTACATCTAAGTGCATGTAGAAGGGTTAAAAGAAATGCATTTTATTTCTTTTTCTTCTCCTGATTGGCACCTGTGATGTTCTTTCTCTCTTGTTTTTTTAAATTTGTTTAATTGAAAACAAATAGTGTGGATAAATTATTGTAGATTAGAACACGAGAACTCTAATCCTTTCCATTTATACAAGATATAGCAGACTGGTATCAATACCTACAGTCTTGTTAGTAGTTTATTTTCTTGCTCTCTTTATTTGAGTGGTAACTACCCAGAAGAGATGCCACTAGGAACCTTTGTTACTGCTGTCATTCTCAAACACTCAAGAAAATACACATTTATTGCTCTTTGTATGAAATACCATTCACATAAAAGTCAACAGCTAAGCTCCCATTTATGTGAGGAGATTAAGATTTTATTTTCTGAGTCATCTTTTGCACGTCAGCAATGACAGTATTTACAAGTTCTCCACTTTTACTAGTTTTGTTTTATTATTGTTATTGCAGTAAGATTGGTTCTATTCATAATTTAAAAAAATAAATTGTCTGTAACACGCAGCATTTCATTTCAGCTACATTGCTTTTTCTTGTAAACCATACAGTCACAGAAAACATGGAA